>PVJI01022419.1:0-25316 GCA_004026765.1 Micronycteris hirsuta | reverse complement strand
CAGAAGCAGAAGGACTTATGTGTATGACCTATGGACAAAACTAAAGGGTGGGGAAAGGGGGGGTAAGGGGGTGGGGGGAAAGAAGGGGGAAGAGTGGGACAACTGTAACAGCATAATCAATAAAATATAGTTAAAAAAAAGATTGTCACTACTTAATTTCATTCCAGCAAAAAGCCTTGCAATTGGAAGTCTTCTCATCTGACATTCTTGAAGACTCAGAAACTGGCTTATGATTTGCTGTGTTTATTAACATTTGTGTTCTTTTTTTTTTCATAGACTGTATACTGTGACTTTGTTTACCTGGTTTCCCTGTCAAATTCTTGGAGTTTGTCTGGCTGGATTATGTGGAAGCAACACTTTCCCCCAATGGGTGGTAATGTTGGCTGCTGAGAACAACCACTCAGACTGTTGAGTCTGCACAGAGTTCTCAGCCTTGGCCTCTGCCAGCCTGCCATGGTGGATTCACCCTGCAAACAAGACATGCTGGGACTGGCTGCAAGGCTGGAAAATCCCCTCTTTAAACAGTCACATGAAAAGATGTTTTCTATCATAAGAGAATAGACTAACCACACCAAGCTATAGCTCACATATGCAGTTTGGGATGGTGTGTGGTGGCTGTTAGCATTACAGGTGGAAGTACAACAGCCTGTACCCCTATGTATTAAATGCAGAAATGGTACTACAAATGAAACCGTGCAACTCATGGGGTAGATGCCAGCAACCCTGTGTAAGAGTATTATGGTACTGACTGCTATACACTATTGGTGACATTCCCTCCTCCTGGGTCTCTTTGGCTTCTGTATTGTACTTTTAAACTTAGGGTGTAGCCCTTATTGTATGTGTGGTATATGGATACAGTGTGGCAACATATTCACCACACAGGTCCCCCATCAGAAGAATTAATGTGAAGAATGTGAGGTGGAAGAACAATGTTGGGGTAGAGTGAGGGATCAATACATGTTCCTTTCTCCTCCCATGACCGAGGGCTAGTCAGAGGTGCTCTGGCCAGAAGGAATGTGCATTGTTTTGGGAGTGGATTGTAACTCACTCCTTATCTTTGGGAGTGGCTTCTTGTCTTGTTACTGCTTCTTGACCTTTTCCATCTGCACTACACACTGATATAATGTAGCTCAGGGCCACATGTAGGTTTGTGCAACCTGGACCCACGCTGCCTTTGTCTGGGACTGAAATCGGGTGTAAAACAGGGTGTCCCCCAAAATAATAAAGAGTATTTGCCACAGCCCATGGTTGGAGGGTGGGAAAAGGGGATGATTCTGTGATTAAGATACTTTCCATAACAATGGCAAGTTGATAGCTAGTTGATAGCTGCACTGCTACCCCAGGCAAAGATGTACCTGACTTTGGGAGCATTCAGGGACTTGTGACATAGTCAGGGTAGGTGGTGGCCCACTCCAGATATCTGTACATCATGGGGGACACCTTCCCTGACTAAAGATGCCAACTGAAAGTACAGATACGGGAGCTGGCAAAAGTAGCACATTATAGGAGGGGCCAGATATGAGGTCACATAGGAAGCTCCAGGTCAGCATTTAAAATGGGGCTAATCTGAGAGAGCCAGAGGGAGATTCATCCATGCTGCCTTCAGTGAGGGAAGAGCTATATCTGCTCTTCTCAGAAGACAGCCATGTGGAAGGAGCCATGAAATAAGGAAATTCAGCCATATGGCTTGGGGTACTACAGAAGGCACCCCAAGGAAGCCTTCTAATAAGGAAGGCAGCCATGCAGGCTGAGGAAAGGATATAAGGAGAGAGCGAGCTGATGGAGCTGTGTGGGGAACTGAAAAAGCTCATGGAGCTATGCAGGAGCATGCCGAACCAAGCACAGATTCGTGAGAGATGACTAGAATGCTGAGCTGTGACCAGGGAATGCTGACTTCTGCTTCTCTGAAGGACATATGGAGAGACCACTCTCTTGGGACATGTGCCTCCCTGGACCCCACCATGATCCAGTGTAACACAGCACATGCTTTCTTGGACTACTACATGGAGGCTGAGAATAATGTACCCCAGATCTTGAAGGAAAGAGCTGCTACAAGATGGCGACTCTGAAACCTACAAGTGTACCTTCTGGAGAGGATGAAGAACTGTTTGTGCATCCAGCTTAAGAACAGATAAGAATATGGGGAACTTCTGGGCATGGTTTTGGCTTATAACCTGGTGGGAAGCAGGAGTACTCTCAGCGCCGCCCCCCACCCCCCACCCTGGCCAAGGTTGGAATCCCATAATTGAAAACCTGTTTCCCTCAACACTAATTATTGGGTCATACATCAAGGCAGCGCATGAATGAGCCTCAGTTTGCTTGGTTACAGGACCCCTTATAATGAGCCTCAGTCTGGAAGAGGTGCAGTCTCTCTTGCACCAACCTGCCGCCATTGGTGCATTCCTCTGTAATGTGAGTAATAAACAGCATGTCCATGTTGACTAGTCCACTGGGTGTTGTTTTTTTTTTTTAAATATCATGAACACTTAATAAGCTAACTGGTGTTGTGCTCCTGTGCTACAGGAATGGAGGATGGGAGGATTTCAAGAGAAGATGATAATGGTTCAGGAGCAGGAAGCTGCTGAGAGCCACCAACTTGAAGTCCCTTGCTTGAGGCTTGTCATTTGACTTATCTGACCACTTCAAGGAATGGACTAGAAGCATGGAGGCCACAGTCTGTCATTTCATTGCTGAGTAAATGAGAATCCTGCTGATTGAGACTGCACTGATCACTGATGGATTCTGTCACTGCCTCCTACGCTGAATCCTAGGTGCCCCTGCCAACCTGAGGTGGCCTCTGTCAGATTCTAGGTTTCTCTGACACTGAGGTAAGTACAGTTCAGGAGAAAGTTTGGGGCAGCACTTATCCTCCAGTGAGGATGAAAATCATCCATTCCCCTTGGAGAAAGGAGACTGTTGGCAACTTTGGGGGGCTCTTCCCTCCTGTGTTATCTCCACATCAGGCCAGAGCAGAGCAGGAAGGAGTGAGTTTTACATTCTTCTCTCCTCAAGATTGTTCCCTGTGGTCATAGTAGGCAGCACTGGAAAGTATAATGGTTGACGACTTTGTGTTGCTTTGTGATATGGAAATTAAAATTACAAGGAAACGTTGTCATTCTTTCTCTTTTGTCTCCCTTTCTCTGTTCTTGCTCCTTCTTTGTTACTTTTATTTCTTGGTTATTTTAAGTCCTTCAGACTTTCTAGCTCTGAGAATAACTCTTCAGTTGAGGTTGGATTTCAGAACTTTTAAAAACCACTTTGAATCCTTAAGGTGTCTACAAATTGTTGGGGAACAAAGATTGTTTCTCAATTTCAGCAATGGTAGGATTTGCAAGGGATAAAAATTCAGGGGCCTCTAGCCACCAGCACCACAAAGTTATATAGAGACTGCTCTCACCCCACTGTCACCTTCCACCTTCCCGCCCCTCCCTCTCAAGAAAACATAGCACCTTTGTTTTGCAAGTTCCAGAGCCTGGAAAAGTTTTTTGGTTAATATCTTCATATGACATACCTAATACTCATAGACACAGACAACAGTGGTGAGGACCAGAGGGAAGTGTGTGGGGGATGTGTGGAGGCCAGCCAAAGTGGGGAATAGGGACATCTGTAATAGTGTCAATAATAAAACATTAATTGATTAATTAATTAATGTGCTACTGGAAAAAATTAATTTTAACTTCAAGACATTATTTCTAATGGGCGCTTCCATATCATTTCCTTAGGTTCCTACTATTCCAAGCTAAGATCCAGTTAAATTTTGTGAAACTCAAGCTTTGCATTTTGGGAATATGCTTTTCTCTAAATTTCACAATGTAGGGGAAATAGTTTACTTCCACTGAGGATTGATTAGAATGGAAACATCATGGAGCTTGCCAAGCTAGTCTTTGAAATGTCTCAGCACTTGGCATGCATGCACTCACTGAACAGATTTCAGATATTCTGAGCACTTAGATGGTATGACAGGTAACTTTTAAAATGCCCCCTTTATAGGGAGACAGGTCACTTCCCCTCCTTCCACATCTCCAACAACTGTAAAAGGTACAATTTCTAAAGTACTTCCACAAACTTATTTTGTTTTCCCTATCACCATTATTCTGGACATTATCCAGGGCAATGTCCCTATTCTACTACATAGGTGAAGGGCATCCCTAGGGCCTCCCAATCTCCAGGGATTACTGTGTCAACCTTCCTTTGTTCTATATAAATGTGGTCACTCAGGCCCCAAAGAGGGAATAGGACAGGAAACTTGCTGATGGCTCAGAAGAACAGGTACTCAGGTCTTGCCCGCCCCACTCCTCCACCCCCCTCATTACCCCTCCCTTCCTGGGATTGAGGCATTAGGCCCCTGTGTTCATCTTCAAAGCCAGGTGACAGCCTGGGAAACAGCTACCTGTTCTGCCTTTAAGAAACTGCCAGGGCATGGTAAATAAGGGGTGTGTGCTTGTGAGCTGGAAGATGGCTTGTGTCTTTGGCAATACAACAAATCTTGGGGCTAGGAGGCAGGTCAAAAGTCAATACAGATGGGCTGGTTTTACACAACAGAGCATGCTATGGATGAGTTGTTGGCAAATTACTGTTTTGTAAATTGAATCTTTACCAGCCTCCTTCCCTTCCCTGCTCCAGAGCTCCATCTATTGCAGCCCCAGGAAGAACTCCTTTTATGAAGCAAAGGATCTTCTTGTAATGCAAATCACCACTCTCTAAGTGGACTTCTTGGTCACTACTGTGTCTTCAATTGCTTTAGAGGGCCATGTCCCTTTGTCACCAAGAGGATCTTTTTGTTTTGTTTTGTACAAAACTGGGAAGGTGCCATGGTCAACTCAGACATTGGTCAACTCAGACTTCATTGCTGTTGCCTCCAGCCCGGGAGAAGACCCACCAGGACCATGGAGCAGACCCCCTTGGCCTGCCACCTCCCCTCCCCCAGCCCGTGGAGGTTTGTGCAGAGCAGTTAATTAGGAAGCTGGGAGTGCAGGTGGCACTCTGTACTACCTGGAGCTGTCTTCCACAGAGTGCCCGCATCCCCCAAGGCTGGAGAAGAATACCAATTGCATGGTTACTGGCCCCCCTCAGGAGCCCACAACAAGAAATTAAAAGGCATATACATGCTTGGAATAAAGGGTTCTCTTCCTGCAGCTAATCACCAAAATCGGTCACTAGGTTGTCCCCTCCTCCCTTTGATGAAAGATCACGGTCTTCTGTTCTGTTCCATCATTGCCAGCTCAGAAACATGTAAGGGAGACTAAGCTCTGCATGGGCTCCCTCTCTCCTCTGAACTTTCTCCCCAGGCCTTATTTTTCTCAGTATGAGGGTGTTAGTTTTTCATATCTGGCACAGGAGACAGATCAGTTCCAGCCCCAACACCATACAGGTATAAAGAGTGACCTGACATTTCTACGAACACCTCTAGCAGGGAGCTTTGCAGGTTTGGAAAGCAACCACTTCCCTCTCTGCATATGTTTCACACCCACATCAGTTTCACTGCTGCCATTTTACCTCAATGAAGTGGCCTGAAATGACAGATTGTTATCAGGGCTCAGACCTAGGACTTTAGGTCCAGAGCCAGTGTGAGGACCCTCTGTGTGTCAGGGCCAACTTTCTCCTGGTGGTGTGTGTCTCTGGAGAGGCCTTTTGCATCTTCTTAGGGAAGTCTGGGCAGCCACCAGGGGAAGAGCAGGAGCTGAAAGATACCTGTGACTGCTGGGAGAGGCATAGGGGTCTTTACTTAACACTGTGTCCCAGCAACAAATACTGGCCAGGTACACAGAAGATGCCTTTCCAAACCTGTTGAAAGCACCCTGGCTGGGTAGCTCAGTTGGTTAGAGCATCACCCTGGTATGCCAAGGGTTCGATTCCTGGTCAGAGCACATACAGAATCAACCAGTAAATGCATTAATAAGTGGAGCAACAAATCAATGTTTCTCCCTGTCTCTCTCTCTCCTTCCTTTCTCTCTTTAAAATCAATAAAATAAAAAAAAAACAACTGAGGGAAGTGCCCCAGCTGGTGTGGCTCAGTGGATTGAGTACTGGCCTGCGAACTGAAAGGTCACTAGTTTGACTTCCAGTCAGGGCACATGCCTGGGTTGCAGGGCCAGGTCCCCAGTTGAGGGTGTGTAAGAGGCAACCAGTTGATGTATCCCTCACACATTGATGTTTCTTTCCCTCTTTTTCTCTCTACCTTCTCCTCTTTCTGAAAATAAATAAATAAAATCTAAAAAGAGAATATATTTGCTCTAAATTTAAAGAAAACAAATTAAGGGAAGAGCCTGGACCTCCCCCAGGACCTCCTCTGGGAGCCTCCCTCTCCCCTGCCAGGCTACCTAATCTCCAGGGGCAAGACTCCGTTGAGTTCTGGAAATTTGTTATAAGATGTGGTCTTGCCTCTAGTTATGGCTATTGGAACTTAGCTCTTGGAGTGCCCAACCCAGAAAAAATGCAGGTGGCATGGCCTGTGATCTTGGGGATGATGGGAAATCCTAATATTCATACTGTAGTGTTTTGAATGGTGGACCCAAAATGATGTTCATCTGGAAACTATGAATATGACATTATTTGAAAAAAGGTCTTTGTAGTTATAATGAAATTAAAGATCTGGAGATGAGATATTCTGAATTATTCAGGTGGGCTCTAAATCCAGTGACAGGTGTCTATATAAAAGAGAGGCAGAAGGAGATTTTAAACAAAAAGTGGAGAAGGTGATGTGAAGATGGAGCACAGATTGGAATGATACAGTCATAAGCCAAAGAATGCATGGGGCCATCAGAAGCTGGAAGAAGAGAGGAAGAATTCTACTCTAGAACCCTCTGAAGGAGTGTGGCCCTACTAACACCTTGATTTCAGACTCTAGCCTCCAGAACTGTGAGAGGATAAATACATGCATACATATTATAAATTTCTGTTGTTTGAAGCCACTGAGTTTGTAGTAATTTGCTATGGCAGCCACAAGAAACCAACACATATACCACAGCAACAATACCAGCGAAAGGGAGAAGGAAAAAGGAAGGAGAAGGAAGAAAAGAGAAGAAATCACAAGCAGCAACAAAGCTACCACTTACTGTGCATCTACCAAGGGCCAGGTAGGCACCCTCTTGAGGTTCTCAGAGCACGACCCCATTACTCTATTCCACAGTTGTACCATGGAAGAAAGCCCTTCCCTCAGCCTCCTTGCATAGGAGGAGATGGAGCCAAAGGTTGGAATCCCAGCAGTGAGACTGCGGGCCGCCCCTCTTCCAACCCCACAGGTGGGGGTCAAAGCAGGGCTGCTGGGAAGCTTTGCCAGAAGTCTGCATAAACTGCACACTACAGATGCTAAAGGGCAGGATCGAGGTTCTAAGAGAAGCACAAAGAACACAAGGTCTCTGAGAGTTTAGGAGAGATATCTGGAGGAGGTGGCACTGGAACTGGCCCTTCAGGGTTGGAACATGGATAACCCAACTCAGCTCCTCCTCCTCAGTCCCTCTGCAAATACCACAGAGGTGGCCCCAGAGAAAAATGGGAGCCTAGTGCATAGTCAGTGCTTTGATGGATCCAGCCCTGAGGTGGGCCTCTGGACATTGTAGTTTTCTCCCCTGGTGTATGTGTCTTAGTAATCAGCCAGAAACCTGAGCATGCCACTGAACCCCCTAATCTTTTTTCTCTCCCCAGCCTCTCAACAACCAATTCTGTCAATTCACTTCCTAAATGTTTGTCTCATGTTGATAGCTTCCGTGCCACTGCAGTCTAGGCCTTAAACCCATCCCAGGGACTGATGTGGCTGCTCCTTTCCCTTGTCCTCTCTTTGCACACAAGCATTTCTCCTGCTAGGACTCCCATGGGACAGAAAAGTATTACCAGGATGGTTCAGTTGCATTACCTACACAGCTTAATCTTAGTGACGCCATGATGGAAGTTGGGAATGAGGCTACAGGGGTGGGGAGGGGAAGGAAGTGTTGCCTGTGACTGATGGATGAAGTAGGTTGTGCTAGCAGAGTGCCTGGCTGCAACTCAGGCCTCTGGTGGTTGGGATCCAGGCTGCAAAGAGGCTTTTCAGAGGCACATGATTTCTCATATGTTAATGCTGATGCTCTCTGCTCTCCATAGGCACCTTCAATACAATTTTGCTTCTTTATTTCTTCCTGAAAAATTGTTAAATTGTTTTCATCTTATCAATCACACTATCTTGAAATTGAGGACACACAGTATTTTGATGGTTGAGAACCTTGACTTTGGCTTTATGTGCTGTTCAGGACATTTGGAGCAGCTGATTATCTTAGCTTGCAATAGCTGAATAAAGTGACAGCTATTTTTAACTCTTTCTTATTAAAATCATTGCAGGAAAAATGACTTTTTATTACAAGTCCAGAATTCTCTAGTCCTAGCCCTTTTCTGTTTTTATAAAATAATGATTGAGAGGGGGAAATATTTGGGAGCTCAGCCATAACATCAGAGCACAGCACAACCCCACATTCTATCCTTAGTTTTTTCCTATTATGCTTATTTGCATAGCTAGCACCTCACTTGGGGACCAAGCTGTGAGCTTCCAGAGGGCAGGGACTCTGTTCTTTACATGGCTGCATTCCAGCAATGGCTAGCACTTAGTAGGCCTGGCCCCCAGTACATGTTCCATAAAGATTTTTTTTTTTTTACTGAGTAAGTAAATGAATAAGTTCATTGGGAACTCAAGTTCAGAGCAGGCCACAAGCTAGTAAAAGACAGAGGTGAGACACAACTCCCCAGGCTGATGTCAGAGCTCATGCTTTGTCCCCTCCCACGCCATAATGAAGGCAGGATGGAATCCTTGGGCTGACACTCCCATGGGAGCAAGTGTGAAGAGCCTGAGGGGGTGAGAAAAAGCTGTGGACAAAGACAGCAAGTCTCTGTCTCTAGGTAGGATGGCAGTGGGGTGGTTTGGTGCCTGGGGGGCTATACTTACAAGGGCCAGTAAATCATGGAAGTTCTGGGGAAAGACTCCAGGGATATTGTTTAGTTAGGGTTTGGGTATTATGTCTAGCTAGCTGTGGGCTTGGGGGTGAAGCTTACACTCCAAACAGCCAGAGGAGCAGAAAGAACAGGTCTGGCCTTGGCTAACAGAAGCAAGAAGCAAGCAAGAAACAGGAAAGGGATGTGGGGAACATCTGCAAAAGCTGAGGCAATCTGAACAGTATCTACACTTATTTCAGGTATTGACAAAATGAATCCCAAGTCTCTACGGCCAGACAACTGCAGGCCTTCAAAAGTAGGCAAAGGGGATACCTAAGAGACTCTGGACCAGGGATATCCTGCAGGAAAGGGATAGCAGGAGAGGCCAGGGTAGGAGTCAGAATCTTTAGATGCCATCTCCTATGCTGGGTGACTCTAGACCTCTTCCCTCCCAGCTGGTTTCCCTTCCTTCTTCCCATCTTTTAGAATTGGTTAATTTCCTTGCCAACTAAGCAAGGAAGAAGCAATAATATGTACACATCCCTTCAATTCCATTTAACAAAAATCCATTGTATGTCTTACCTTGTGGAAGGTGTCGGGACTCCAGGGCAAATTCAACTCCATCCCTTGGAGGGAAAAAGAGGCACCTGGTTAAGTGAGTTTGCCACCAGGCCAACCATAATCTTGATATGGATCCAGGATAAGGGACTAGAGCAGAGGAAGGGTGTCATTTTCAGCTTTGCCAGGCTGAGAAGGCTACTAGGAATTTGTGGGGTTTGAGCTAAGCCTGGACATGTGTGGAAAAGAATATAAGATAAGGAAGAAATGAGCAGAAGACTGAGGGTAGAGGAGGGCAGAATATTCTGTGAGAAAGGAGCCAGGCTGAGATACAGATGTGTGTGTAGATGGGTAGGGGATGGAGAGAAGAGAGCTACAGATATAGGCTGAGTCCATGTGACCCTGAGTGCCACACTGAGCACTTCAGCAGCATATCACAGGCACCAGGCTTGGCATCAAAAGCTTGTCAGCAAGGGTGGAGCCAAGCTTGTCTTTGAGAAAACACAGCTGGTGGCTGAATGAAGGAATATACACATATCCTCTGTATGGAACATTTTTCTTCTTTCTCTCTTTTTTACTTTTGTTTTTCCTTTTTTTGGCTGGGGTGTGACTAGAAGAGAGAAATAACCAACTCAAAGGAAATGTACATTCCAGTCACACAAAAAAATTTGGGTGACATATGGATTGCTCATACCACAATAGCTGTGTGGCAATAGGGCCCGGTCAAGCAGTAGCAGCAAACATTAGGAAGACTGAGTAGTGGAAACTGTGTGCTTCCCAATGCTTTTTTTTTAAGATTTTTTTTATTTACCTTCAGAGAGAGGAGAAGGGAGGGAGAAAGAGCAATGTATGGTTGCCTCTCACATGGTCCTCATTGGGGACCTGGCCCGCAACACAGGCATGTGCCCCAACTGGGAATCGAACTGGGACCCTCTGGTTCCCAGCCCGCGCTCAATCCACTGAGCTACACCAGTTGGCCCAATGCTTTTTTTCTGGACTTCTCACATCCTTATTTGAAACGCACAGCTAAGCTCACCATTGATACAGCATTTTCACTTCTATGTAGAGTTTAAACAACTGAACGCAACAAAATCTGACAGTCTAAAAGGTGTGGATGTTCCTTTTTAAAAAAACACACACACATTTCTGTCTTTTTTAAAAAAAAGAACTCATCTCCTTTCTTAAAAGATAAGCTAGGATACTGGAAAAAGAAAAAATAAAATAAAATAAACAAGACAACTTGAGTACCCTCATCTTTATCCAGGAAAGAGAGAAGGAGAATCTTGTGTTGTCTAACCCCACCCTGCTCATCCTGACTGGGCCAATAAAGAATATCATGTGGGCATGAGTGTCTGGATCTAACAGAGGCGAATTGGTGGGAGGTAGAGAGAGAAAAGGATGCCCAAGGCAGGAAGGGGCGACTAGCATGTGTTTGCATGCAGTGCCAAGGTAGGAAGCTGGTATGTGCCCTGACGGGGTCCAGTGGGCAGACTGTCAGTTATAGGTGTGCAAAATGAGGAAATGCAGGGCATGTTAGACTTCTTGAGGTTTTTCTCCCTTCTGACCTGGCCTCTCATTTTTGTCTCCAGGCCTCGGCTTCCCTTATCTGTAGTACAAACAGTTATTCACCCATTCAGGCTGCAGGGGAGAGGAGGAGGAAGGTCAGGAATCAGAGAAAAACTGGGGAGTGACACACAAGCAGGGCTAAAGCCCCAGGAGCTACCATAAATACTACTGGGGGTTTAGCCAATCCAGAGCTATACTGTCTTGCTGTGAATATTTCTCTGTGTGTGTGTGTGTCTTATCTCCTTTTTGTCCCTCCACCCTCCCCTTCCTGGCCACCAGCTAATCCAACTTCTTGTCATCCTACTTGTTGCTGTCAACCTTCTGGTGGTGCCCATTCTTGCTTTCTTTGGGGAGGTAGGCCTGGGAACCCAGTGCAGACAGCAGAAGGATGCTGGTGCCTGTGCTGACTGCTGGCCGTGAAGGCAACTGCAGCCCCACAGGTAGTGGGTTCAGGGGGAGAGCCAGAGCCTGCAACTGGAACAGTTGGTAGACTTGGAACTGCTGTCAAATGATGGAGTTCAGCTCTGGAGCCATGACCTGCTTAGCTCTCTCGATGACATTCGAGAGTTGCTGCTCGTGTTCTTTGGAAAAGTAGGGGAGGACATGGGCACAGATCCTATTCAGCCTCTTCACAATTTCAGCCTGCTTGTGCATCTCTGTTCAACCCACAGGACATCTCTAGTACATCCCATAATGATGCTACATCTCCAACTTCTCGCTGGCCAGTTTGTCACATTTGAGCTTCAGGCTGTGGTACTGAACATGCAGCAGATAAAACCTGTCTTTGATGTGGTCACAGGAGTCCTAGATGGTGAATTTTACTTGCTGTGGTAGGTGTGATGAGCCAGTACAAGGAGCCTGAATGCCTGCTTTGTGGAAACATTGTGTCAGTTGCTGAGAGGGGCCTCTGGCTGTGCTTCAGCTCTGGTGCCACAGTCTTGTGGCCGAGCCTTTGTCCAAGCTTGGATCTGCAGCTCTTGAGGTTGCCACTGGGGCAGCTACCACAGCCTCCTGTGGCTGGCCTTCACCACTTCCTTGGCCACTTCCCAATGCTTTTAATGCTCATACTGCATGTTATATCCCATGATCGCGCGTACAAATACTAGAGACTTTCTGGGCTTAGAAATACTACTTTATTGGCCAAATCTTTACCTGCGCAGGGACGAACTCTCAGGGTGTCCGGAGACACAGCGCCCACAGGGGCTGCAGATGAGAGTCGTGCCTGGCGTTTACAACTGGGGGCTTATATAGGGAGTTTTGGCGCGAGCAAGCAAGCGTTGTACAGAAGCAGAGTTAGCAGTTAGCTATTGGCTTACAGAGACCGTGCACGGGAATGGGGGGGTACACAGCCATTAATACAAAATTTTAAAAAAAGAAAAAACCCCAAAACAAAAAACTAAACAGTCACTCTTGCACGAACAGCACTTTTACATAAACATGCGGCTGGCGAGGTAGTTCGTCCCAGGGTCAGGGTGTTCTTTCTGACTTGGGTAAACATCCTAGTGGGCTAATCTCTTAGTTCCTCCTAGCTAGTAAAACATATTTGCCTCAGTTTCCCTGTTCTCTACACTGCAGTACAGTGAATGGTGGCCCCCAAAGACATGTCCACCTGAAACTTGTGAATGTGTCCTTATTTCAAAAAGGGGTCTTTGTAGGTGTAATCAAGGTAAGGATTTCAAGATCAAATCAGTCTGGATTATCCAAGTTGGCCCTCAACCCAATGACAAGTGTCCCAAGAAGAGAAATGCAAAGGAGAAGGGCATGTGAAGATGGAAGCAGAGATTGGAGTGACACAGACAAACACCAAGGAGCACCTGGAGCTACCAGAAGCTGAAAGAGAGGAGGTAAGGATGAATCCTCCCCTAGAGTCTTCAGAGGGATCATGGCCCTGCTGACACCTTGATTTCAGCCTAGTGCTACTGACTGTCTTGAAAGCCATGCATGGTTCTGAAACCAGAAAAGACACTGGCATTCATGCTGCCTGTCACGTACTAAATCCAATAAGCAGAGACAGGGATTGAATCTTTATGGGAGCTTTATTCAGATGGCTGGCAACCTGAGAAGACTGCGGGTTCACACACTAAAAAAACTGTCTTAACATTTTCTTTCCAAGCCAGCCTTTTATAACAGGAAATAAACAAGGTGCCATAAGGGGTTTTGAAATTCAGGGAAAATTAGGTGGAAGAAACTACAGTATTCTCATCCTGGGCAATTAGCTGTTCTCAGGGGTGGGTGGTCCTCTGTCTCTCCCTGGAACACAATGGCCTGGATGCCTCCACTTGTCCCTAGGCGGTAATCTTTAGCAGTGCCCCAGGATGTTGGCTGTCTCTCCCAGGAGCCAGGATGGGCCTTATCTGTAGTTTCTGAAACAATAGCTTTAACATATGCATTACTTACTAGGTTTATAACTATTTACCTTAAACTAAAATTTTCCAACTCTTGAGTTCCCTATCAGTTCCCCATCTCCATGCCCTAGTATACTGTGCACTCTTAGAAGTTAGGGTCCATGTCTCAGTCGTTGTTGTAGCCCTAGTATCCAACAAAGATCAGGTGTGTACTGGGGACTCAGTAAATATTGGCTGAGTGAATGAATGAGGGTAATATTCTGGGAATTCACTGATCCATGTATATACAAAGCACAGTCTGTAGATGCATATGCCTTCCATATTCATATGTGCTGTTTGTCCTTTTGTGTTCCTTGATTGACAGATTATAAAAGTATCACTAGTTGCTATTATGTGTAGTGTGTAAAACATTTTGATATTGGAACAGAAAGGTGACAATGGCAGATAAGGAAATGAGGCCCAGCCCTGTGATTCTTCTATCACAGCCTGTTTCTAAGCCATACTGGAGAAGAGCCAAGACACGGTCTTCTTCCAGTGCCGCATTGACTCAACCTGGACCCCGATCAGAGACTCTTAGCCAAGGTAGCGCACAAAGGCAAGCAGTGGTGGTGGTGTCAACAGGGCAACAGGGAATTGGAAGAAGTCATCCTGCAGACACTTGTCAGCAGGGGGTAGGGAGGAGCCTAGGCAGCTAGGAAATGTCCAAGGAGTCTCCAGTTCCATCTGGCCACTTCCTCATCTTCAGTCCCCTGGTGACAAGGCTGGTATGGGAGTTGGAGATAGTATAATCAAATAAACCTGTTCCCCAGAGCTTTCCCCATATTGTGTCCAGAGGTGTCTTTGCCCTCTGCCCAAGGTGATAATTTGTAATTTGCTCATTAAGCCTTCCATACATGTACAGTTCCGAGAAGAGGTTCTGAGGACAGGCTTTTGAGAGCTGCTGGAGTCCCTTACAGGCCCTCAAGCCAATGTGCTGGCTAAGGAGAAATGACTTTGATAAACTGCCTTAAATAATCTGGCAAGTGAATCTCTTTTATTTATTCATTAGGGATATTGCACCTAAATAGCTTCTTTGTTTCTTAGGATTTGTTTCACCAGCCAAGGCAAGACATGGGGACTGACAGGGCTGGGGCTCAGGAGAGAGGGAAGGGTAACACAGGTTGCCAAATTAAGATGTGTTTGCAAAGCCCAGAGATGTACCTCGACTCCCTGGTGTTCTGCAGCCTTCCTCTGCCTCCAGTGCCCTCTCTCACCTTGGAGATGTCCAAGGTTTTTAAGCTCAAGTCTGATGTCCTAGGGGATTTTCCTTGAGCCTCAGAGTCCAAAAGCCAAAGATTTGGAGTCAGGTTGATCTCAGATCACCTCTCAGCTTCTTCATGCACTACCTGAGGGGCCTTAGTCAAGCCCTGTCCTGGCTCACCAGTCCATCAAGGCAGAGATGCTGAAAAGAAAGGCAGCCTCACAAGGCAGTTGGCAGGAAGCTATGAACAAGAAGGGAGGCTTAGGATAGGCAAGTGCTGATTCTGCTGTGCCTGTGACCTGTGGCTGGAGTTGCTTGGCCGCTGGGCCCCTCACCCAACTGTGCTGGGTGGAAGGAATCACCTCAGGCAAATGCTTTGTGAAAGGAAGGCTGAAAGAAGAAAGGTGCCCCTCTAAGGCACTAACAGTTTCTTTCCTAGGGCAGGAAAACTCCTTTAACATATCTCTACTTGGAATTGTATTCATTTTGTTTCACAAGCTTCCTGTTCTCACCATGTATTTGCTGTGCTGACATATCTGATGAAAGAAAAAAAAAAGAAAAGAAAAAAAAACCCTTCTATAAAAATTATCAATGTTTTCACTCAGTTTGTTTTATGAGTGTGAAAGGTTTAAACATAAAGTATCCAGATTACATGGATTAATCAGATGACTTACTTTAAAAAATGCAGTAAATTGCAGTTTATAATACTCAGCAGGCTTTGATTTTCTGAAAGGAAGCTAAAGATGTGAAAGGTAAACTGATTCTATACATACATTAGAGCTAACAAATGCAAACGTTTGCCTTTAGATTGTGATGTATGGAGATTTAGCCATTAAGTGTGGGCTGGAGATGTTAATTGTGCTAAACCTGAGCTTTAATCAGGCGCCAGAGCAGAACAGGCCTGGGGGGCAGTTCGGGGCTTCCTTCCCTCCCAGCACTATCGGTCTAGGTGGAGCAGGCTGAGTAAACAAGACCATTAAAATTGTCTGACTTTCCCAAAACTCCCCCTTACGAATTGAAATGCAAATCGCTGGGTCCCCTTAGCAAGGCAAAGAGCTCTCCTGGGAGGGGTGCCAGGTTTGGGTTGCTTTTCTCCAGTTATATTCCAAAAGCTAGTCTTGCTCCAGGAGGAACTCAGTTATATCTACACAAGTCCTTAAACTGTCTCCCATTAGCAAGCTGCAGAGATGGAAGCCAGTGCTCCTAAAACTACAAGCAGGCTGCAAATTTTAAACACGCTTATTGATAAGCATCCCAAACATCACCATTATAACAGACTAACTACAAGGGCACCAAAGATACAAACAGGTTGCAGTGGAAACAGTTTAACATTTGGAAGTTTATAGTTTGCTTAAAGAAACAAACAAACTAGCTTTAGACCTTTGACGATGTCCCTAAGTCTGAGCTGGGCTGGAGGCATCCCCTCCCCAACCTCTGCTGCCCACCCCCAGCCTGACCCCTTGGTAGCCTCACACCCACCTGTCAGCCCTACTGGGAAGGCAGTGGCAAGATATGGGTAGATTTGAGCTGGAATGGCCCTCCCTCAAAGAGGATCATCAACTTCCCCTTCCTGCACCAACTCCACAGGGGCCTTTGAGGTCCAGAGACTGAGCGGCCTTTGTCTGGCAGCTGCATAAAAGGATCTGGGCTAGAGTGGTCTGCTCCCCAGGGATGCTTCCAGGGCCTGAGGCCCTGGAAAGTGGAGAGTGAAAGAGTGGGATTTTACGCCTGGGAATGCCACCTTCCTGCAGGGAGGGAAGGAATCCCTGCCTGGCTCTGGCCCCAGCCTGGCCACTTCACCATCTATAGCAGCTGAGGTAGGGGTAAAGAGGAGTCCCAGTTTCTCCAGGTGTGAAATGCTTTTGTGATTTTCCAGCCACATTTTCACAGGCTTTTTCTGTGTTTTGCTTACTTGATCCTCACTACCAACAGCCCAATTAACATGACAGAACAGATCCTGCAGAGCTATTCCATAGCTATTCTTCAGGCTTCTCAGGGCCACTCCCCAGCCCCCAGCCTCCCATCCCTGGCAGTCTTGGAGAGGCCTGTGACTACTGATTATTTCTTACTTTCAAGGCTGGAAAGGCACCAACTCTTTTTATCCAGGGATTCATGGCTGTCCCTGATGGTTAAAATATAAATAAGCAGTTTCTGAGCACACTAATAAATAGATGGAGCCAAGCAAACAATTTCTCCGCTGGCCTCCCAGACTCTCAGTGAACCTGTTGGGCCAGCCACCTTGCTAATGTGCCCACCAGTTTCCCTGGGCATGCTCTTGTTCTGCCAAGGCCAGAAGAGAGCTGGAAAAGTGGGCTAAAAATAACATGAACAAGAGCAGAAAACAAGCAACCACCACCCAAGCAAAAGACACTGCTCACAGATCAGCCGTCTGCCCCAGGAGCCCGCACTCGGGGTCCAAGAGGGGTTTTATCTCCCACTGACGCGTGCCCATACTGGTGTTGTCCTGGGGGGAGGAAGGACAAGCTGCAGACAGTACTCTTTATTATCCTGGTGGTTGGAGAGGACCTTGTCCCTTGAGTTGCGATAGGACTGAGAGATAGGGACAGAATGCAAGACTGGCATGGTCTTCCATCCCTGTGCAGCAGGCAGCCAGTGCTGACCCAGGCGACCCAGGGGGCCTTTTTGCACCTGGAGCCCTGAGCTGGTCAGTCCCTGGGAGCCTGTAGGGAGGACAGGAAGGGCTCTTCAGGTCAGCCAGACCCTGGAGACAAGCTGCTGAGAGATAGAGAGACTAGACCCACAGGGGGCTAGGCTGTGCCCAAGGTCCCATACAAGTCAGGGCCTGCCTGGGGTGTCTGTGTCCTTGGTCAGGACTCTCAGCAGGGCCTCTCCAGGTTCCCACGGGCTCTGGAGGACCCAGCAAGTGACATCAAATATCACCAGGAATAACAGGTCTAATGCAGGAGCTGTCATGAGATTTTTCTCTTTGGGGACTCATGGCCTGCTCTGGTAATTCTGGTCACCTGATGAGGTGAAATCCACTGGGAACATGATCCCCAAGAACACAGGACACATCTCAGTAGCAGCTACCCTGGCCTAGAGTTAGTCCTAAAGCTGGCTGACAGGGCATTTACAATGGGTGTCCAGGGAAGCCATGGGTGACCTCTTCCCTCCCGCCTTCCCTTTCTCCTTCCTTTCCAGGCTATATCATAGGGCTTGCTCCATTCCAAGCATGAGGGCACTGCATTTGCAGGCCAGTGGCTTTCCCAGCCTCCCCAGGGGCTGGTCTTTTCAGCAAAGGAGAGCAGGCCACATTGGTTGCTAGGCCACAGGCAGGTCCAAGCCTAGTGATGGCACAGGTTGTTTTTTTTTTTTTTTTATGTAAGCAGCCACAGCTCCAGTTGCAGAATTCCATACTACCACATCATAGAGATAGCTCAACTACGTCCCCAACTACTTCAGAAACACAACCCGAAGTTCAGGCCTCTCCTCCCCACCGAGCTCTCACCTGACCATCTGAGGGAAGACAGCAGGAAGCAGGAGCTACAGGACAAAAGATAGGCTTTAGAGACTGAGATCTCCATAGAATGAATCTAAGGATACAGGCACTAAGGCAGGAAGAGGCTGGCCTGGCAGGGGTCCCTGGGCCCCCCTATAGGCAGGCAGTGGGGCCTCAGGACTTCTCCAGGACAGTGGAGGGACCTGAAGCCCAAGACACAAGGCTCTAGTGGTCTGGAGAGGTTTGGTTGAACCAGAAATCTGGTGGCCATGGTGACAAAGAAATCTGGTGGCCATGGTGGCTGAGGGTGAGAGAGAGAGCCATCACTTCCTTGGGCTCCCAGCACAACATCATTAGCCCTCCCTCTCTCCTGAGCACTAGAATTGTATATCCAACAGCATGTTGGACATATCCATCTGGCTATTCCTTAAGCTCCTCCAACCTACCATGGCCAACCATGAACTTCAGCCCTTCCTGCAACTCCCCCCCACAACAAAAGACCACTGAGATGATGCTTGAAAGATGTCTACCAATCTCTGTCTGGAGCCCAGAATTGTCTTCCAAACTCCTTCCTGGCTTCACTCCCCGGGATGATCCATGGGCTCCTCAGTCATATAGGGCTCTTCAGCTGGATCTTTTGCCTTTCACCTCAGATCCAATCTCTGCTCCCCATCTAGAAGTGGCACTGTCAGCACCAGCACAAATGCTGATCTCCTTGTGTGTCTTGGCCTCCTCTCTCTCCTCCTACCCCCTCACATCTTATCCTTCTGCACTGATGAGACTTCAATCTTTTTTAAAAAATTATTTTAGTGTTGTTCAATTACAGTTATCTGCATTTACCCCCTACCACTCCCTGCTGAATTTCAATCTTAAACACATTGATTGGCTTTGCTGGGCCTCCCTGGTGTTGGCATCTAGCTTGCACCATGCTATAGTTACACTTTTCAGGCAGTGGAATTCAAAGTATAGAAATAACAAATTAGAGCTCATTTGAGGTGTGTATTTATTCTATTTATCATGTCTACTTCTGGTGATTTCCTAGTAATAGTGGTTTGACTGGCCATAGACTTTTTCCTTAAGCTGGTTTCTTTCTGCAGGCACAACCGCAGTGTTGGGAATAAGGCCTAATGCCACTAGCGTCCTATGGGCCCCACTCACTTACACCCAAAAAGGGAAACCCAACTGAGCTTTTTGGAATGGGGGCCTCTTCCTCAACGGCCTGTGGAATTGACTTCTGTGAAAACTGAGACTTCTTCATGACAAAAATGGTGCCATAGTCCATTGGACCACAGCTCTATCTTATTTGCTTTTTTGGGAAGTGAAGTTTGGAAGGAACATGGTCTTTGACTTCTTTTTAGCCTATAAAACACATCCTTTTCACAATGCAAAAAGAAAAGATCAGGAACCAAACACCAGATGCTTATCTGTGAAAAGGCTGCTGTTCTGCATTCCTGAAAGAGCTGCTAACATCTAGAAGCAAATAAGTCCTATAAGAAACAATAGGGTGATGCAAGCTCTCTGGATTTCCAGTCCATTCCTTTTTAACTGCCTCAGTGCCAGCTGAATCACCAGCCCTGGGAAGTGAAATTGAACCCAAGGATTTCCCCAGCTATGTGGAATGAAACTTTCACTTCTATAATTAGAATCCCAGAATGTCAGGGCTGCAAGGGCCTTTAGGATCAGCTGGCTCATCCCTACCATGGGACTCACAGCCCCATGAATCGGGAGGTTCAGCATGAGGTTTATCCCCTATTTATCTCCTTGATAGGGCCCTTTCTTCTATAGCTTCTGCTACTAGTTATTTTCGCCACGTTTGTCTTTTCTCACATATACAGTAGGTTCTCACTACATCCTTGGTAAAAGGAATCAGAGCTCTTCTGCAGTCTCCCAAGGTACAGGGCTTGGATTATTTAGCCTTTTCAGTAAGTGGATGTCAAATTTCTTTCTCTAGAGACCCCAACACTTAGAGGAGAACAAACAACACCGCCACCTGGCTTTGAATGCTCTGATGGTTTGGTCTAAACCTTATCTGGCACCTTTCTCACCTGGTGTTTTACATTCCTCTATGACTGACAATTATGTTCCCTGAACACACCATTCAATCTCCCACCCTCCCAGCTCCAGCTGTTCCCTCAGACCAAGATGCTATTCAATTCTGGCTGTCTACCAAGACCCTTTTTTTTTTCTTTTTTCTTTTATTTTATTTTATTTTTGTTCAATTACAGTTATTTGCATCCTCTCCCCTCCCCTCCCCAAGACCCTTTTCTTTTGTCAAGACCCATCTTCAGGATTCTCTCCTCTGTGAAGTGTTTTCAAAGAGAGCTCCAACAATGTTCTCCCTCCTTCCTCTACAATTTACTCATTTATATCACAGATATTTTCCCTGGCACTCATCATGTGCCAGGCACTGTTATAGGCACAGGGGATACAGCAGCGAACAAGACAGAAAAACCTCTGCTCTCACAAAGCTGGTATTCTAGTCGGGGAAGAGAGGCAATAAAAGAGACAGCTAAATGATGGAGAATTTTAGAGATGAAGTGAACTTTTCCTTCTGGACTCTCTGGATAGTCTTGTACCTCTGTGTTGCCCTATTTTCTTCTTTCCTGTGGTGTGGTTACTTTGTTTGCACTTCTGTTACATGATCACTAGGGGGTGAAATCCATGAGAGTAGGGCCAAGGCCTGTTCTCCTCTGCAGCCCCCTCAGCACCAGACCTACAGAAAACACCCAAGATGTTTTTGAAATGAGTGAGTAAATGAATAACAGAGTGAGTGGATGGATAAGTGAGTGGATGGATGAGTGAGTAAATGGGTATCAGGAATGAGTATCTAAGCTCAGAACACTTGTGTGTTTTGGCTTTTGAAACAAAGCTTCTATGTTGGAAGGTTGGGTGGTTTGAGCATAGGATTTCTGAGACCCAGGAGAAAAGTCAACATTGGCTCTCATACCACAGAACAAATGAGAGGTGGCTACAAAAACTCAAGATCTCAATTTCATGGCCACACTTGAGCCCCATTTGACTGTGGACTAAGTCTTACGGGGGAAAATGTCTCCAAGGGCTTAACCTTACTGACTTAACCCTTAAAGCCCGGGACATAATCACATAGTACCTTTGATTTCTTCTGCAAACATCAATAGTACTCAAAATGAGAAGCTTTTGTATTTTCATATAGCAGAAAAAAAGAGTAAATATGAATTCTTCCTATAACCCATTCTTTATTGAATATGTCCTGGAATTAACTGGTTATTATGTTGTCAAATTCCATTTAACCATTTGCCAAAGATTGTCATATAATTTATAACCCACTGAATTTTATTCTAAGTCTTAATTACCTTTCATGTTCAAGTGATTATGGGAATGATTTTATGACCTAAAATGTGAATGGACTCTTATTTGTAAAAAAGTATATTTTCTTGATTATGCTATTACAGTTGTCTCAATTTTTCCCCTTTGACCCCCTCCACCTGGTACCCCACTTTCCTCCAGCAATCCCTCCCTTAGTTCATGTCCATGGATTGCACATATAACTTATTTGGCTTCTCCATTTCCTCAAAGATTTGACACATATCAGTAGCAGTAGGTGATTGAAAGGAAGGTTGCTAAATGTATTTAAACGTACTAGTCCAACTGAAAAAATAGCATTTACAAGTATTTACAAGAATTCAATGTACCCTTTAAATATGCTTTATGGCTTTCCATTAATTGGCCTAGGTTTAGCTGTTTTGTTTCTTTTTTCTTTGTTTTTCATTGAGTTTTGCTCACTATCTTTTTGTTGCTATTGTTTTAATTTGTTTTTTAAACCTTTGTAAAGGCAGTTGCTTACTATCAAATTGTGTGTTTTAAGATGTCCTATGATCCAACTGGATTCAGACTGCAAAGCAGATCTAACCAATAATGCCCACAGGGGCCCGAATGCAGCTCAAAGTCCTGCTTGAACTCTCAAAAGATCAAAGCCATAGGTAACATGTCACTCTTGAATAGCCTGGCTGAGCAAATCTGTGTGCAGTCAGGACTACTCTAATTCTCTGGTACATGAACTGAACTTTCAGAATTGAGTGGCAGAAAACACACTCCCCCAACTATTTTAAGAACCTCTTTCATCAAATTAGAGTCAGTCCTGGGACTGACTTTCTCAGTTTCTGGACTGGAAAGCTTGGAATCATTTTTCAGTCTCCAACACCATTTGTATTCCACTGACTCGTAACAGAGTTCCATCAATTCAACTTTTTCTTGTGAATGTCTCTTGGCTACATCCTTTCCTTTCTGTTTCCACTGCTACCTCCTTTATCCAGGACCCTAACCCTAACCCTAACCCAAATTTTTCTCAAAAGTGAAAAGCAGGTAAATGAGAGGCAGTCAGATCTTATGGGCCTTAATTAAGAAAAATACTCTGTATCATTTCTAACCTATAAACTATCATGATTCAAGTTTTGCTGTCTGTCTTACTTTTCTATATTTTGCATCTAGTTTGAGGTCAGGGATCTGGAACACATAAAATTGACAAAGGGCTTATATTCCAAATATATTTTTAAAAATGTTTATTCATTATGTTATTACAGTTGTCCCAATTTTCCCCCTTTGCTCCCCACTCCTGCTGGTAGCCCCCTTCCTTTAAGCAATCCATCCCCTTAATTCATGTCTCTGGGTCATGCAAATAAGTTCTTTGGCTTCTCCATTTTCTACACTACTAATAACATCCCCCCTATCTATTTTGTACTTATCAATTATGCTTCTTAATAATTGCACCTTTCCCCCCTTTCTCCCCCTTACCCCCCACCCCCGGCTGATAACCCTCCAAGTGTTCTCCACATCTATGATTCTATTCTTGTTCTGTTTGTTTGCTTAGTTTGTTTTTTTATATTGTTGGTAGTTGTGAATTTGTTGTCATTATAATGTTCTTAGTTTTCATATTCTTCTTTTTCTTAAATAAGTCCCTTTAACGTTTCATGTAATAATGGCTGGGTGATGATGAACTTCTTTAGCTTTACCTTGTCTGGGAAGCACTTTATCTGCCCTTCTATTTTAAATGATAGCTTTGCTTGATAAAGGAATCTAGGTTGCAGGTCCTTGTTTTACATCACTTTGAATACTTCTTTCAGCCCCTTCTTGCCTGCAAAGTTTCTTTTGAGAAATCAGCTGATAGTCTTATGGGAACTCCTTTTTAGGTAACTCTCTGTTTCTCTCTTACTGCTTTTAAGATTCTCTCTTTCTCTTTAACCTTTGGCACTTTAATTATGATGTGTCTTGGTGTGGCCATCTTTGGGTCCAAATTGTTTGAGACTCTCTGAGCTTCCTGGACTTGTATGTCTATTTCCTTCACCAAATTGGGAAGTTTTTTTATTATGTTTATAAATGAGTTTTCAATTTCTTGCTCTTCCTCTTCTTCCTCTGGACTCCCTATGCTTTGGATGTTGGTACATTTGCAGATGTCCCAGAGCATCTTTATATTATCCTCTTATTTAATTTTTTTTTCTTCTTGCTGTCGGGTTGAATGCTTATTTCTTCCTTATGTTACAAATTGTTGATTTGAACCCCAGCTTCCTTCTCTCCACTGATGGTTCCCTACAGATGTTTCTTTATTTCACTTCATGTAAGCTTCATTTCTTCCTTTATGTTGTTGCCATACTCAGTGAGTTCTTTGAGCATCTTGATCACCAGTGTTTTGAACTCTGAACCTCATAGGTTGGTTATCTCCATTTTCTTTGGCTCTTTTTCTGGGGTTCTGTTCTGTTCTTTCATTTGGGCCATATTTCTTTGTTTCCTCAATTTAGCAGCCTTCCCTGTGTTTGTTTCTGTGTATTAGGTTGAGCTGCTTTTAGTCCCTGTCTAAGTAGTGTGGCCTATTGTAGAAATGACACCTATAAATTGTATGGGGTGGAATCTTAGGTAATTACCAGGGTGGGGCAACCTGCTTCACCACTTCATGGTTCTTTGTAGAGGGAGGACTCAGAGAGGGGACAATGTCACTGCCTGGCTTCTCACTCTATTTCCAGTCACTTCACCCACTCCATATATGTGACTGCTGCTCTCTAGCTATTGCCTTGATGCTGAGTCCCAGAGTGGGTGGATTTGTGTACATTCTAAGACTGTGCAGGCCCTTTAAGTGGAGCCTCCTGGAAATCAGGTAGTTTCTTCTGCAGCCCCAACCCTAACTGGTTTTTACAGCCAGAAGTTACAAGAATTTTCCTTCCTAGCAGTGGAACACTTGGCTGCACAGTCTGGCCTGGGCCTGAAATTGCTTGCATCCCAAGGTATCCCTTCTGATTTTTTGTTTTTGGATTGATAATTTTATGTTTGTTATTCTGGGTCAATAACAATATAAAATATATTGATACCAATGAAAAATAAACACTCATTAAGCACTTAGTACTGACACTTATAAGCACATCACATAGCCCATCTTATTTAATAATAACAAGAGAAAAATAAAATAGGTACAGTGTAGTCATTTATACACTATTAACTTACTCAAAATAAAAGACATTTACTCAGAAAATAATAAATTAAAGTGAGAAAGATGGTAATAACATAAATGGAAAAATTATCTGCCCTCACTGTACAAATGAAAAAATAAGCTCTGGCTGGTGTAGCTCAGGGGATTGAGTGCTTGCCTGCGAACCAAAGGGTCACCAGTTTGATTCCCAGTCTAGGGCACATGCCTGGGCTGTGGGCAAGGTCCCCAGCAGAGGGTGCATGAAAGATAGCAGGGGCTGTCTTTCTCTCTCCCTTACCCTCTCTAAAAAGTAAATAAATAAAAATCTTTAAAAATAGAAGAAAAACACTATTTAAATGTGTAGATCAGGAAAAAATGCAAAATTTCATTTATATTTGACAGTGTACTGTATAGGTATTAAGTAATATAAAAAAAGAAAAACAAAGTTAAATATATTAAAAATCTAGATAAGATTCATAGTGGCAGCTAATAACAGATTTTTTGGTTGTATATATAGAAAACTCAAAATAATTCAGAATGAATAAGAGAGTTTAGAAAAGTTAACTGTTTTTCCAAGTCAGTTATATTTCTATACAAAAGCAAAAATATTAAAAGGCAGAGCAAAGCAGGAGGGATCACAATTCCTGATATCAAACTATATTACAAGGCCACTGTAATCAAAACAGCCTGGTACTGGCATAAAAACAGACAGATAGACCAATGGAACAGAATAGAGAGCCCAGAAATAAACCCGAGTCTCTACAGGCAATTAATCTTTGACAAAGGGGGCAGAAGCATAAAATGGAATAAAAATAG
>PVJI01022418.1:0-25327 GCA_004026765.1 Micronycteris hirsuta | reverse complement strand
TTTTGTCCATGTGTCCTTTATAGCAGTTCCTGAATACCCTTGTCCCCCTTCTCCCCTTCCCCCTCCCCTCTGGTTATTGCCAGAATGTTCTAAACTTCAATGTCTCTGGTTCTATTTTGTTTCTCTGGTTGTATTTTGCTTGCTTACCTCACAAGCCTCTTGGCTGTGACTGATCTGAATTCCCCGGTAGCTGATCTGGCCTCGGTGCCTTCGCTCCTGAGTCCTCACACAAAACCTTTTAACATTTCATATAGTAGAGGCTGCATGATGATATACTCCTTGAACTTGACCTTATCTGAGAAACACTTTATCTGCCCTTCCATTCTAAATGAAAGTTTTGATGGATAGATTATTGTTGGTTGTATGCCCTTGCTTTTCATGATTTGAAATATCTCTCTCCAGCCCCTTTTTGCTTGGAAGGTCTCCTTTGAGAAATCCGCTGACAGTCTTATGGGGATTCCTTTGTAGGTAACTGTCTCCTTTTCTCTCGCTGCTTGCAAGATTTTCTCCTTATTCTTAATCTTGGGTAATGTAATTATGATGTGCCTTGGTGTGTTCTTCTTTGGGTCCCACTTCTTTGGGGTTCTCTGAGCTTCTTGGATTTCCAGGAAGCCTATTTCCTTTGGCAGATCTGGGAAGTTCTCCTTCATTATCTGTTCAAAAATACGTTCAATTTCTTGGTGTTCCTCTTGTCCTTCTGGCAGCCCTATGATCTGGATGTTGGGTCGTTTACAAATGTCTCTGAGGTTCCTGAGTCCCTCCTCATTTTTTTGAATTCTTGTTTCTTCCTTCTGGTCCACCCCCTTGGTTTAAGTCCCAGCCTCCTTTTTTTCCCTATTGGTTCCCTGTAAACCTTCCTCCATTATCTTTATTGTATTCTTCATTTGTTCAATTATTTGCGTCCACCTTTCTTCCAGTTTTGTTAGCATTTTGATTACCAGCGTTTTAAACCAAGCATCTGATAGGTTGACTATGTCGTCATCCATTAGTTGTAATTTGTTCTGATCTTTCATTTTGGCCACTTTCATTCTTTTTATCTCGGTGCACTTGTCAGACCACCGGTGCCGGCAACCTGGGTCGCTTTTTGGGTAACGTTTCCTCTGGGGGCGGGGCCTTGGAAGAAATGGCAACTGCCGATCACTGCCGGCTCCCATCACCGGCTCTCCACTTCCCCACCGCCTTTTCCGCCAGTCTCGGCTCTACTGGCTCCCACTGGCCTCTCCGGAAAGGCCGCCGGCCTGCGGGATTCACCCGTTGTTCGGGGTTGCGCCCTGTTCAGGCGCTCACGGTATGAGTCCCTCCGTGCAAACTGCCTCTCACTCCGCTCCTCTGCTTGGTTCTGCCCAGCTTACCGGCCTGGATGTTCATCCTCTCCAACCTCCTGGGTTTCGGACTTCACTTCAGTTCATTTCTGTCCATTCCGGTTGTTCAATTTTTCTCTACTGCGTTCATTGTTTAGACACTCTGGATATGCGGGTGGCGAGTGCATCCACCTACGCCACCATCTCGGTGGAAGTCCCCTCCTTTTTTATTTTTAGATGAAGTGGTATGATTCCATTCTACTTCCCCTACTGATTGTCAGCTGTACATCTTTGTGGGGTTTTTAGGGTTCACCTCTAAAAATCAGAGTAACAGCTTTAACTTATTACATTCTGCCTTCTAATAATGTACCCTTTTACATACCTCATATAAACATAACAACAGTTTATGCTTTCATGTTTTTGTCCTTTATTTTTCTAAACTAGTTCTACTAAGTTATAAACAGGTTTGTTTGACAACAAAGGTGTTATTACAAGTCTCATAAGCTATAGGAAAAACAATTCTGTGAGTTATGAACATAACTGTGAAAGTCAAGAAAATGAATTTTTAGGAAATAATATCTTCATAACTTCTAGAGTTGGAAAATTTCTTAAGTAATTTTTAAATATTTTAAAACTGACCATACTATAAGAATTTCTGTCCTTGGTGACCCCATTAAAATTATGAACATTGAAAATTTAAAATAGGTTTACCTGACAAAGAACTCATATCCATAATATATAAAGAAATTGTACCCCCCCCCAAAAAAGAATAACCCAGTTTTTAAAAACTGGAAAAAAATTTAACCAACACTTCCCAAATATGAAAATCCAAATAGTCAATAGATATTAAAAATGCTCAGTGAAGGGAAAGTCAAGATCTCAGCATAGTGCCCCCACATGCCTGCCTGACTGGTTAAAGGGGGAAAATTCACCTAAAAACACAGAATTATGGTGGAAATGTGGAACAACAAGGAATCACCCACACTGCCAGAAACAGAGGAAATAGGCAGTTTTGAAAACAATTTGGTGTATTAGTGTACATCTTTGACAAAGCCCAATAAATAACTCCAATACTTGTCTATAATCAACAAGCTATTTATATTGTGATATATTTAAAAATTTAAATACAGACAGAAATGAAAGAACCTTAGCTACCCTCAATTCTGAGCATTGAAATTGGGTAAATCTTAAAACTATAATTTTGAGTAAAATGGAAGCCAACATGTTTCAATTTATATCATGTTCGAAAATAGGAAAAGTTAAAATACATTGTTTAGGGAAGCATAATTATATAGACCACTCTTTAAAATCAAGGAGATGAACAGCATAAAAATCAAATCAAGATACTGGTTATTTATAAGTAGGAGGGAACACATTACAATCAAAAGGGAGGTTGGGGGTTCTGGGCTGCAAGAAATTTTATTTCATAACCTGGAGGATATTTACATGGATGTTCACCTTACAGCAATCGGTTAAGCTACAAATTTATGTGTAGTGCACCTTCATACATGCATGCTTTAGTTCACAATAATACTCTGGAAAAAATGAGAATGACAAAAGAGGAATTTAAGGTGGTTTTCTGTAAAGCAGAGTAGAGGCATTGGAGAAGTCGATGGTGTCCAGAGAGGAGATTTTTTAGGATGGGAGAAATTGTATTATGTTTTACATGAATAGAGTTTTTACCTGGGGCATGCCCCTTTATATGCAGGTGTAGGCGGTTCAAGGGGCCCCCTTTTATATGTCCTCATTAGGCTGCATGAATATGGAAATGATAAGGTATTCTGAGGCTGGTGTTTGCCCAATCTTCTAAAATAACTCTTTAGATGATGGTATTTTCATATAAATTAAAACTAGTATTTTTCCTTTTTACATTTTCCCTCCACAGGCTGGGGAACCCAGGCATATAGGTAGTTGATAATTATAAATCAATCCGATATGCATGCATGTGTATGTATACATCTACAAATATTCTGTAGCTTAGCATGTTGCATGACTTCACAGTGGGGCAGATGGAGTGGCACGACAGGGCAGGTGGAATTCATTTTCATTGTAGGAAATAACAACTCTTTTGCTTATTAATGGACCTTCATCCTGTCTTCCCTCCCAAAAAAAGGAAATGGGAGTTCTGCATGACTTTTGTCAGGTCTGTTAGCAAGTTGACCTTGTAAACCCTTTCAAAATGAGGAGAAAAATGATTCCCATAAAAAAGAAATTCCCATGAAGAAAAATACATTGGAGGTGTTCTCGTGCATTCTCACACACTTGGTCACAGAGAGAGCATGTGCTGCAGTTTTTCCTCTGTCGTTCTGCTGGAGCCGGTCACCCCACGCCCATATCATACGGGCTTGCAACTCTCCGTCTGCCCACCGTGCATCCTCCTCCGTGCCGTCTTCTCCTTCTTGAACATTCTGTCTTTAAATAGTCTAAGTTACTTCCTTCATTGGTGTTAGTACATCCTCTCTCCCTTCACTACCTTGATTTCACATGCCTCCAATGCCTTAATATTTCTTGGGTAATATTTCAACTTTGCAGAATTCTAATATCGCCTACCAGTTTTTATAATCCAAAACTAAACATGTGTCTATTTGGAATTGTTTACGTCTCTTTACTAGGGTCTCTGCCTGTGAAAGTGTTTGACTCATTGTAACCTGTGTTTATAATATTATCTCCCACATATTTCCATCTGGATGTAATATTTGGAGAGATGCCACATTCCGTCTTTCTCCTTCAATATACCCACAGGCCCACTTCCTTTTATTGCTTAGAAGGGCTCAGTGTCGTTAACAATGAGATGTCTCTTATTTGCAAAGAATCTCTAATTTAAAAGACAAAACAAAACTCTTCGGACACCAGACCAATGACCACATGGGACAGCAAATCTTTATCAGAGTAGCAAGCCTATCTTAATCTTTATCAAATGGACAACTGTGAATTCTGGACATATGGGAGAGTTAAAATTTCTTTAAAGAAGGAAAAATGTAAACTTCCTAAGAATAAAAGGATTATTCACAAAGGCACTGACAATGCGAATTGACTTCTTTCTACTAAGAGCCAAAGAGCATTTCTGATATGTTTGATTCTACTTGGTGCCTGTTTTTAGTCAGAGTATTAACAGAGCAAAACTTGATACACTAAAGAAACTCTGGCAACCTGGTGACGTGGAGTTGTTTAAGAAGTCAGTAGGTCTTGCGTGAAAATCACACAGGGACTGGCGGGGGGTGAAAACATTATGCAAAGGTAACTTCTGCAAAGGAGCATAGTAGTTCCCTGTTTTTACAATGTCTGTTTTGACAGACCTTCAAGCAAATGTAAGTGAAACAAAAGCAGGTTTTAAAAGAATTTCTCCTTTTAACACTTCTCTTGATTCTCTACTGAGCTGACTAGTAAAATTTGAGCATTAAAAATAAAATCCAATGGGAATGAATTGATTCACTCCTGACTGAGACGAAAGTCACTTTCACCACTTCAGCAGATTAAACGACTGTTTATTGAATTTGGGGTCACTTCACAGAAGCTGTTTGACCTCAGCGGTTCTTCATCAGCCTCTCCAGCTGGCTCACAGAAATGTGGAGAAGTCCCGGAGGGGGTCTGTGCCATTGGGTGATATTTGGGGGGATGCAGGTTTTATTTCACTCAATGGTATGTGTTGGGTAAACCAAGGGTGTAATTTTAAAGAGACATGGGTTTTAGATTCAAATGGTTCATTTTAAATCCAGGTTAATCATTTCTAAAATGTGTGATATAATCTGCCTAAATCTCTTTCCTCATCTATTAAATCTGAATCTTCTACAGCCTACCTTGTGATTAGCAGGATCACACAGAATGCTGTGTGTAAAAAGCTTCTAACCCAATGCCTGGCCCAATAAGAATGTTGATTTCTACTTTTTGAGGGTTTTTTGTTGTTGTCGTTTGTTTGTTTCATTTTGTTTTGTCCCATTTCCTTAATGCAGTAATAGTATGCAGTTACACAGACATGAACAGAGTAGGAATAGGCCCTTTCCCCAGGGTTACCTTTCCATCTGTGGCTTGTCACTAGTCATGTGGTTTAGACCTCTGACCTTTCCTATCACTAGTCATATGGTTAAGACCTCCTTAGAGGAGGAACAAGGGGGCTGGAGAATAACTGAAGCTGGTAAAGACACCAGAGTTCAGGCTGCCTGTCACTACCAAACCAAATAAGCAAAGACGGGGATTGAATCTTAATGGGCGCTTTATTCAGATGGCCAGGGATCTGGGAAGATGGTGGGTTCACACCCTAACAGACCATCTTGTCTTTTCTTTCCAAGCCAAGGTTTTTACAGCAGGGAATAAACAAGGTGTGGTGAGGGGTTTTGAAATTCAGGGAAAAATTAACTGGATTAAAAAAATGACTTCAGCATTCTTGTCCTGAGTGTTGGTCTTAAGCTGTGCCCCAGGTGGTGGTCTTTAGCTGTGTCCTGGGCAGCGGTCACCTCACCCTGGAGTTCAATGGTTCAGATATCATCTTGAGTTGCTTGCAGTCCTTCTGAGGAACAAAGGTGGAACTGCTCATGGTCTCCTGGAGTCAGGGTGGGTCACACCTTCAGTTCTTGCAACAAAAGCTTTTACATACATTGATTACTAAGCTTATTAGCTATTAGTTAAACTAAAATTTTCCAACTCTTAAGTCCTCTATCATAACCTCATAAGACTCCCATATAAACTCTTGTCTGACCACTCCGTTAAGCATTAAGCCCTCAGAACAATGAAGTTCTGATCCGCATCAAATTATCTTAGGGACAAAGCCTCACCTCTGTGGACCACAGAGATAGAGTTTTGGTCAAATTAGAGATAACATCTAGGCCTCAGTTGTGCTTCAGCTCCAGGCTCAGAAAAGCAGCAAAGCCAGAAGTGAGCCATGGCTGACATCAGGATGAGCAGCAATGACTGACGACCCCCTACCCTAGCGCTGACCAATCAGGACAGACCATGACACTGAAAAGGACACACCTGGGAAGCTGATGAGTATTTTATTGAGATCCTCCCCTGAGACCTCCCCTAAAATCCCCACCTTTAGAAAACAGATAACATCCCTTAAGATGAAGGACCCAGGGTGCTCTCTTTCTCTCTCCCTTCAGAATGCCTGCGCCTTTCCCAACCCTCTCTCTTCCTCAAAGTGGGTACCTTTGCTTCTTTTCCCCTAAGCTCCAAGGGTCCTTCTTTTGCCTCTGTAACTTTTTTTCTGAGTCCACCCAGCTGGCTCCCTTCTTCCACCTCTGTGACTTTCTCAATAAACTTTCTCTTATAATTAGAATTCTTGGCTCTGAATTCTCTCTTAGCCAAACTCAAAGACCAAGGTGTAACTTCACCAGTAATATCTGTTGTTGTTCACCATTAACAATACTAAATATATATATATTCCTTCTGCTCCTATGCTAAACGATGTCCCTTTCAGTTATAAACATGAATCTCTTTTTCTGGTTAATGTTCTGATACACTTCCAACATTCAGTCTTAACGTTGAGTTTCTCACCTTATCCAAAAAGCTCAGAATTAAGTCTAACTTCTCACATCACCACTGATTCTGTATGTTATCATACACATTGCTATGTGGTATATAAGAACGAGGATAACAAATCCCAATACTGGTCTGTGATAGTCTTGGCTCTTCTACATCTAATTACTTCTATGCTCAAAAGGAAGAAGTTATTTTTCCCCCCTAAGGCTTCCTGTACGAGTTTATTGGCAATTATTCCCCATTACACAATGAGCTTCATCAGCTTCCTGTGGCCCAATCCAGTAATTATTGTCATGGATCAATACATTAGAAAATTTCCTTACAAGGAACAACCAGATAGCTGCTTACAATGGCATTATCTGCAGCCTCAATTAAGCATGGGTGGGATACTTTCCCATACACATTGCAATGTGAAAATATGTATCATTGGTGGGTAGAGTAGACCACTACCCTAATTCCAGAACCAAAACACTGCTAAAGACATCAGTGCATCCTGCTAATGTCAGTTCATCGCCATATGCAAAATGAAACTACAGATTCCCAAGTGATTAGCATGTACTTCCCTTCTTCCCATTTCTATTGAGCTGGAAATGGAAACCATTCCAATAATAATCAGTTGCATGAAAGCACAGCGTATGTTCTGTAGCTACAAATCAAAGTTATCACTCTCTTCTTCCTATGTCATCTGACCCAGGCAAATGTAAGTAGGGGATGCCTAGCCAACTCTTCTTCCTTTTAAACTCCCTTCTTTGGGGTGGACTCTCCCATTTGCCCTTTCACCCATTTAAAGTTATATGGGATAGGTGGCTTGCGAAGGAAATTGCTCCGTGACTGCAAGAAATAAATAGTTTTAATTTTACCTCTTAATCTTCACTTTAACTTTCATCTTGAATTCCCCATTTTCAAGTATCTGACTAAATTGATTTGATGCTTAATGCTTGCCAAATAAATAATGAGGCTCTGAATGAGTCCATATGTAATAAGGCAAGGATTTCATTACTCCTAACATCGTTATAATCAGGCAATGATTAAATTATTTCTAACATTCTTAATACCAATGTGAAAATATGCTAAAGACACAGAACAATTTCAGCCTTCCCACCAAGTTCTGTATTAAGCATTTCAGTTTCCAGCAGTTTATCACAATGTTGCAGGAATTGGCCTGTAAGGGTTTATGCTAATGATAATGGAAAGAACTCATCCACAGGTGTCCCCCTTTATCTCAGCTACATCTTTAAAATCATTTACAAGTTTCCTGGTAATGACCCTAAGGACCACCAGCAGGAATGCTGATTAACACTTACTAGGGGAAAAAAGAATTAAATAATCAAACAATTTGTAAATTGTAGAAACCTAGACAGATGTTCAACTCTTGGTTATTTGAGGAGTGGGCAGGCAGCTCTCAGCTGAAGAGTGTGTGCCTGCTCTTCCTCATTGAGGGGTTAGATAAAGGGGGAGGAGATAGATAGATAGATAAACAGATAGAGAATCAGGCATAGCTCCCAATGAAGGGCACTCAAATCTATCTTTGGCATAAGTGGCATTCCTTCCAGTTTGCAGAAATCAGATTATACCCATTGCATCCAAGGGAGATGCTTAACTCAAATCTCTGAGTTATGTTTATAGTACATTTGCAGTCTGACGGTAGCACCACCCAAGAAATGATTTGCAGCTTTAATGCGTGCCTGCAGGATGGTGATATTGATGAGAAATCTGTATTAGAGCACCGTGAATCATCATTAAAAGGCATTTAAAATTGGCTTGTAAAATATGGCTTTCGCTGCACTCTATGCACTCTCCTGGAAAGATAAAGTAGTGTATTAAAATGATGATATGGATTTTAATAAATATGAAGTCATGGCTACTCTATTACATTGGAACATGGCAAAAAGAACCCCTGCAGTTTACTCTCAAAGATAGAGGTTCTGTTTTTATTACTAAATCCATAGGAGGCATTTTATAGAGGTCTGGGGCCAAAATATAACTTCTCTGGCCACTAAGCTAACCACTGGTCCAGAACTTTTGTTTAAAAAGTTCTATATTGTTTCTGTTGCTTATAAATTCCATTTTGTGGATTTATTAGAGGCTGGGAGATTGTTCAGTCTGGATATAAAGTAATTTCAAGCTGTCTGAATTTATAATATGAGGACTTCTCAACTACAGACAGTCCTGGGTTTTTTAGCGCAACAACCGCTTGGAGTTGTGGGGGTTGAGTTGTGGGGAGTGGCATGACCCTGGTGCTATTTGCGGGGACAGAGCCAATTTTTTGAGATACGCTTAGTTCTCATTACAGTCATTGTACATCAAGACGATTTATATTTAGTGATCCACCTAGCATTTACTATGTAGCATTTATCTTATTAGAGCTACCAATTTAATTAGATATGAAAACATTCAAATTAGCAAACACATGAAGGAAAACAGCTTGTGCATGGAAGAAGATAAGCCTATATTACAGTTAATGTGTTTATCCATTAATATAATCATTATCTAATTTAAGACATGTAGGTTCTACCCAAGTATCTTGTTAATGTGGGTTGAAATGCTTGCAGTTTTCAGAATAGTTTCTGAGTTACTCCTGTTCTCTTTCCGTGGCTTATAGTACCCAGTTCTTCTCATTCAGTTTTTTAAACATTTTCAACTTCCTCCCAAGTGTCTATTTTGAAATGATATTCAGGCAAAATATGTTGCTGATTGTCATTAAAATTGTAATCTATTTTTTTAGAATAAATCTTATGTCTAATATAGAGTATAGCCTTCGAGGATGCTATAGGTCAATTTCCAAACTGTAGTATGACTTTGACAAGCAGCTGAATAAATCCTTGGGGGTTTAGAGAGTGGCCATGCCATTTCAGATAACATTTCATATGGTGGTCCCTTCAAAATGTTGCTTAGAGAGTAGTTTCCGAAACTTACACAGTGTATCCATTCATTTTGCTTATCAGTTGATCGCCCTAGCTTTTACTCAATATGTTGTTAGAGATGTACTCTTTGACAATGAACTTCAGCCAAAGTAAAACATTAAAGTTCTGCCAGATATGCTGGTAACCACTTCATATAGATTATATATATAGCCATCCATGTCAGCGGTTCCTTAAATTCAACAATTTCCTAACTCAAACCATGTGTGTGTACACATGCATATGTGTTTCCTCTTTATATACATTTAATAATTCATTAATCCAAGTCCTGATATTGGCAGGGGTATTCCAGTCTCTGTAACTTCACACTGAGTAACTAGAATAAGAACTGGAGTTCCTTGAGTCAGTCCAGGAGAACTGTCCCACGCGATCGAAGCTTTCTATAGCATTCAGTCTTGTGAATACTCTTCTTATTTCTCTCAGCTTGGTCGGATGACACTGTTCTCCCAGCTTTCTCTCTCTGTCAGTGAGTGTTCTCTGCGGCTTTCCTCCTGCTCCTTTGTAAGACGATGTTCCCAAATCCTCCCTGGACACACCCCTCACTCTGCACACATTCCTCACTTACGGGTATAGTTGGTGGAAAGGAGATCTCTAGTGGATCTCTCTTTTCCTGACGTCTCTTCTGAGTGGGAGGTCATTTTTCTTCCCTTAGTGTTCCACTAGGAAATCTCAGTGGTTCCTCAAGTTCCACAATTTCCTAACTCAATTAACCACCTCTCTTCTCCCTGACTCTGTTTTTCCCCTCATCCCTCATCTGTAAGCTTGTCATCTATAATTCCCAAATCTGTACATCTTTCTTTGTTAATCCATTACTATTGACCTAGCCCAGGTTCTCATCATCTCTTTCTTAGACAAGTGCATTAGTTTGCTAACTTCGTTTCTGACCTTTATACTTGATATTTTCTTGACTGTTATTCACGTGTCTATGGTTATCTATCTAAAATTGTTTATAGTCCTAATTTTAAACTACAGTCACGTGCCTTTTAATGATGGGGCTACATTCTGAGAACTGCATCATGAAGTCGTTTTGTTGTCATGGGAACATCATAGCGGCACTTACACAAACCTAGATGGAGTACCTGCTACACACCTGGGCTGCCCAGTCCCGCCTGCTGCTCCAAGGCTGCACGCCTGTACAGCGTGTTACTATACTGAATGCTGTAGGCCATTGTAATACAGAGGTAAGTACTTGTGCATCTAAGCCCATCTAATCCTAGAAAAGGTACAGTAAAAATACAATACGAAGGATCAAAAAGTGATACACCTGCAAAGGGAAGGGCACTTACCATGAATGGAGCCTGCGGGACTGGAAGCTACCCTAGGTGAGTCAGTGAGTGGGTGGTGAGTGAAGGTGAAGGCCTAGGGCCTTGCTATACATGACTGTGGACTTTATAAACACTGTACACTTCGGCTACGCTACATTTATAAAACAACCGAGACTAAATCAAGCACAAATGAAAATGATGCAATCAGGAGATGTAAACACAGGATGTATGAGGCTGCTGCTGGCATAACATTGCATAGTGTTTCACAGCAAATGATTTCACAAAGTTTAATTGAATTTGTTTGGGTGACATTGGTTAGTGAAATTATATAGGTGTCAGGTGTACAATTCTATCATACGTCATACTGTATTGTGTGTTTACCGCCCCAAGTCAAGTGTCCTTTCATCACCATTTATCCCCCTTTGCCCTCTCCTGTCTCTCTTCACCACCCCGTTTCCCTCTGGTGATACTGCTATCGGTGCCTGCGAGGATTTTTATCTTTGCTTCATCCCTTCATCTTGTTCACCCATCCTCCCAAATCCCTCCCTCTGAAACCTGTCAGTCTGTTCTCTGTATCCACGAGTTTTTTTCTATTTTGTTTGTTAGTTTATGTTCTTCACTAGATTCCACATTATAAGGGGAATCATATGGTATTTGTCTGTCTCTGACTGGCTTATTTCACTTAGCATAATGTTCTCCAGGTCCGTCCATTTGGTCACAAAGGGTAAGGTTTCCTTCTTTATTACAGCAAACAATTTTTGTAAATAGAAGGAGTACACTCTAAAATATCAATCAAAAGTGTAGTAAATACAGAAACCGGTGCCATTGTCATCATCGAGTATTGTGTCCTGTACCTAATTCTAAGTGCTATGCCTTCACAGGGCTGGCAGCACAGTAGGTTTGCTAGTACCAGATTCAGCTCAAACACATGAGTACCAGGGTCAACACGTGTTGCTCTATGATGCTTTGATTCACTGAGTGACAGGAAATTTTTAGCCTCATTATAATCTCATGGGACCACCTTCATATATGTGGCCTGTCGTTGACCCAAATGTGGTTATGTGGCGCGTCACTACACGTGTCTGTAGCTCATGCTAGTGTTGACTCCTTCCTCTTTCTGCCCCCCTTCCCTGGTGAATGTAATGACAACTCTCTTCTGGTTTTCTTCCTCCCTCTTTGCCTGTCGCTGCCAGGTCTTGTTTTGGATGCTCCTCTACATTGGTCAACTCTGTAACATGTCGGTGTTTCACAGGTTCTGTCTTTATCCCCATTTTTCTTTCATTCTATTTCTTCCTCGTGTGCAATCTCAAAAAATATCCCTAAGGATTCTGTGACCCCCCATGTTTCTGGTCCACCCCACATTTGTATTTCCAGTCCATCTTGAGTATCACCTTCCTCCCAGGTATGCATCTCTATTTAAATAGCCCATAGAAATGTTGCCTCCAGTTTCACATGTTTAGAACTGAGCTGAGGATTCTTGCCCAGAACACATCTCCTCCTTCTGAGATCCCTCCCCATCAGAATGAAAATATAGTCAGCCACTGGTCTGCCAGACGAGGACTCTTGGTAGTATTCCTAATTTTCCATGTCTTTCACTTCTCATATCTGCAAGTCCAGTCAATCCATCTCCTAAATATCTCTCCAAACTATATACCCACTACCCCTATCCTATAGGGGTGGGCAAAAGTAGGTTTACGGTTGTTTGTATGGGAAAAGACATGCAACTTATGATTATTACAATGGCTTATTAAATCAAAAGAATGTCACAATGGCACAGTAAACTACTTATGGCCACACCTGTATTGAAGATACTCTTATCTCTCACCAGGATTATTTTAGCAGCCTCCTGTCTGGTCTCATCTCCCGTTTTACTCCTCAAGCCTTCCTCTCTATACGGCCAGAATGATCTTCCTAAGGTATACATATACAACTATGCTACTTTTATGCACAGGACTTTTTAGATAGCCATTGCTGTCAGAATAAAGTATAATCTCCCCAAAATGCCTTGAAGAATCATTTCTCCCCCTCCCCCCCAAAATAAAGTTGCATTCACAGAACCTAGGACATGGATATACCTTTGGGGGGCCACCATTCAATCCAGTATAAGCTCCTACTCTGTAGCAGGCACCATTTGCTAAGCACTTCTACCTCAGCTATTTAATTTTTGAAACAACCGAAAATGAAATAGGCATTGTTATCACCTGTACTTCATAGATGGCGTAACTAAAGATCAGAGAGGCAAAATAACTTGCCCAAGTGCACACTGATAAGTAGAGTTGAGATAAAAGACGAGGGGGTGATTCCGAAGTCTGTCCTCCCAGACCAGCAGTGTGACTCTTCTTTCACGAAGGGGGGTGCATTTTAGCATCAGGCGGATTTCTGTCTTGTTATTATTTTCACATTGGTCATCTTTCTGTAAGGTTTTATAATTATTGTAGCCAATAGGAAGGCCCTCTTCCTGTCTGTCATCTGCTCAGGAAAATGTTCTGCTTTTTCTTGGAGAGACAACACTTTAGATCTGGATTTGTCCAGCTTTGATGCTAACCTCTCCCTGCAAAGCTCTCTTGTGAAGAGCCCAAATGTCATATATTAATGTTCACAGATGTGTAAACACCACTAATTGCACAATTCATGGTGAGGTGGAAAACCTTCAACCAAGTGCAAACGTCCCGCGTCTTCAACTTAATGACATAGTCACTCTGCCTCTCTAAAAGAACTTCAAAACCAAATATATTAAAGTGAACACTGTGAAAAAAAGAAATAACCAGAATAACTGGAGGTGGGTACTTCCCCCCAACCCAAGTCACTTTTCATTGAGACAGCTTTTGAAAGCCGTTTCAGTTAAAATGTATGGCAATGGAGAAACTCGATACCATGATGACTGTATTTGAAGTCACCCTCAATCCTGAGGATCACACAGGATGTTCAGAGTCTAGGACCATCACAATTTGGTTACTCCTAAGTATCTTGTCACAAAAGATTAATGATGGCCTGCTTTGCAATAGAGCGCTTAGGAGCTCAGTCTCCACAGTGCTAATGCATCCAAAGGAGCAGTCCTTCGCACTGAGGTTTCGTATTTCCTCTGGAAGTTCCATTTCCTTGCCTTTTCAATTTTACTTTCTGACTATCTTAGTTAATTTTCATTGCTTCCTTCGGCCCTTTCCAATTTCAATCTCAATTTTATGATCTGTCTCATGTCACAATTCACTGGAACATTATTTAGTAACCAACTTTTTCTCCCCTAGTTCATGGCCACAGAACTAGTGACAAGGTATCCTTGTTCCCTGACAGAATACAAAGTATTTTTTTCTAGACAGCTTCCTTCATTTCCTTAGTTTTGAAATAATTTCCTGAGTATTTCCTACGTAAAACTATTGAATTCTTTCTTTAAGTGTAAAAGGCCATTACTTATGAAGAAAACAAACGAACAAATGCAAGCTGGTGAGAAACATATTTGTTTCAGAACAAGGACAAACAGCTAGTGGCTGAGCAAAGTGTTAGAGATTTTGCTGTGGCAAACTGCATGTGTAATCTGAAGGATTTGAAACTGTAGGTAATACGTGTTACTAATAAGAGACTTACAGCTTCTTACATTCTGAAGGGCTGTTAGAAAATAAATAATCTCTTCTCATGTTTTATAAGGAAAACGACTTGCAAAATAAAGTTCTTAACTCAGACTTCCCAAGGTGGGTTGAATGCCTTTATCTGAATTAATAAGGAGGCCAACAAGTAGTAACGATACTTAATATTTATTGTTAGAGTGTGCCAGAACTTCCGGCAGTGCTTTGTGTACATTATTTTGTTTTAGCCTCCAAGGTAAAATACTGTTGATATGTCTTTCTTCCAGGTGAAAAATAACTGAGGTACGAGGGAGTAAAGTAGGTAACTTGGCCAAAGCCACACAGCTGGCAGGTCTAAGACAGTGATGAGAGCCTTCTCTGGTTCTCCAGGCCAGCTGTTTGGCCAGTGACAGCAGCCCACGCCTAGGACCTCGCACTTCTCCAGACTGAGAACACCGTACTCGTGTGGTTGAAATGAATAGGTGGCTGGTTGTAGGCAACATCCCTGTGTGGACTGAGATTGGTTCTGTTCCTTGGTCCTGGATCTCTCCTTCTTTATCTCTTTCAAAAAGAGACACCCTTAGCTACTCTTCTACGACGATTCTGTGACATTGTCACCTTTGCTAACAGGATAATGTAAATTACCATATTTTTCGGGCTATAAGACGTACCTTTTCCCCCCCAAATTTGGGAGGAAAATGGGGTGCGTCTTATAGTCCAAATGTAGCTTACCTGGCTGTTTACATTTACATTGGTGAAATATTATGTTATTAAATATTTTACCACATTTTTTGCTTCAAAATTTTTTTTTCCTATTTTCGTCCTCTAAAACCTAGGTGTGTCTTATGGTCTGGTGCATCTTACAGTCTGAAAAATACGGTAGTGTTTATAGTTCCATGACTGGCAATTTCACTGCCATAAGGCAAAACCAGTAGGTTTTTGCAAAACCCCTTCTCCCTCAGGCCTGCATGCTGGTCCTTCCTCAGGCTCATCTTCCATCACACACCCTAGACCCCTAGGGACAAAGAGGATTTTTGCCTACGTAAGAATGGTGGCATTGTGTCTGCCGACAGTGAAGAATGAATCTTTCATAATTCAAGGATCCTGGGTCTCAGTACGATTCGTCACGGAGACCTCAAAAGAGAATTTTGCCTCAGGTAAAATTTTCTCTCTACATCTCTGAGTTATAAGAGCTTGGGTTCTAATTTATGAAACTTGTCCTCAAGCTTTATTATTTGATACGCTGGGAAAATCAGAAGGATTTTGCTCTGTTCTCATGCTTGTATTTGGCTGACCTACAAAGTGAGCAAGAGTCACAATGAGATCTGCTTTCATTGAGAACCAAAGGATGACAAATATGTGGAGTGAGAAACATTCATGAAATAATCCAGTTATAAGGAAAGAAAACAGTTTACCGCAATAATCCAGCTGAACATGTTTGTACAATCGGTAGGAAAACTTAATGATTAAGAGATATTTGCCCCCTTTACTCTGATTTATCTTAAGTGCCCAAGTAAGTGCCTGGCACACGGTCAATATTGAATATTTTTTGTGAAATGCATTTTATTGGGTCTGAATTGTAGTAAACTGGGTTTTAATCTCACCTCTTTCATTATCGGTATGACCTTGGGCAGTATATAAATCACTTCCTTGGCCTCCATTTCCTCATCCACAAAATAGGAATTATAATACCTCCTTAATAAGGCAGATGTTTTAAAATATAATATAAGACACATTCATAGCACAGTGCCAGGCATATAAGAAAGTGGCCCTTGAGCAGTGAATAACTATGATTGTCATCACTGTCACCTCTATTATTTATGTTGACATTATTATTTACCCCACCATGCTTGCCCTTCCTGCCTTTGAGACCAAAATAAGACCAAAGAAAATCAAGTCTGGTTTCTTCAAAGGTGAGGAAGTAGAGTTTATTGAGATAGTAATATTTGATAGGTTCTCAGTGCTTTCAAACTTCTCAAGACGAGAGATGTAACTAGATCCATCTCTGCCCCCTTACCACTCCTTCTGGAAAGCTTCAGTCTAGAGCTCCTGTGCTTCCCAGGAAAGAGCAAGTTTACGTATTTCCTGAGTTGTGTCGAGAGCGCCCTCATTTATGCTTTTGTTTGAGAGGGAAAGGGCACCTGGGTGGGATGGGGAGAATGTTCGAAACAGAAATAGAGAAGTGGCATGTCTCGAAGAAGACTTGGAGGATAGGGTTTTATCCGTTTCCAGGGCCTGGACCCCAATTAGATCTTTTTTTTTCCTTTTGTGAAAGAATTTCCCCCATCTAGTGAATGAACACATCCATCACCTAACTCATCTATTGTTTGCTTATTTACTTATTTTTGGTCAGGACATTTAAGTGCTCCGCTCTTAGAAAATTTCCGATATGCAACACAGTGCTAGAGACTCTGGTCCCCATGTTTCACGTTACATCATTTACAGTTACACGTTCAGTGCAGGGTCTTTCACAGCGACACTACTGGCGTTTGGGGCTGTAGCATTCTTGGTTGGTGCTCTCCTCTATGTTGTGTGGTGTTCAGCATCATCTTGACCTCTGCCCACCAGGAGCATCCCCACCTCTAACTGTGACAACCGAAATGTCCCCAGACATTGCCAACATTGCCTAAAGAATAAAGCCATCATCGCCCTCCGGTGGCGGGACTTTGATAATGGATGCGTTCAAGTGGGTACAGCTATGGAGGTTGGAATTTCTGAAGCCCAGACAAAGATCCTTTAGCTTTCACAGTAAGTCAGGTTCTTTTTGTATATATTGGTTGTCTCCAACAGTCAGAGGTAGGTGGGAACCCTGTGTCTTCACCAAGTCCAGCAACACTGTCAGGTGCTATGGTTCAGTGACAGCCATTCTCAGGTCAAAACCTGGTGCACAAGCAAACATTGTTGGTAACTAGGTACCTAAACAGTCATGCAACCTGTTCTTCATGCTCAATAGACTTCTATCCTTTTACACAATTTGAAAAACCCCATGGCGTGAAGGCTTTGTTCCCAGGGGGATGCAACAGGATCAGCAAGGTTACTTGGTTGGAGCAGGCCACACATGCCTCCATTTTTTTAGGGAAACTGACTCAGAAGACTTCCAGATCTGGAGTTAGAGTGTAAAGGCATCAAAGCGTTGAGCTTATCAACCCTTTTCAATGCATCATTCTCCACAAAGCTACTTTTGTGGCTTTTTGACAACAGCGAATCATCTCTAATCCTTTATGCTAACTGATGTACACTGTGGCAAGTTCCTATAGTGATGTTTGAAGCACTAATGCAGCCGCCTCTGGAGTGTACACCTGGAGTATGGATTCCTGATTAGGGTACTTCAGATGTTCTTCAACTACTCTTACCATGCAGATGAAAGTTATCATAAATAAATGCTCATCACATATTTGGTACTGATGCATTGCAAAGAAAATGAAGATATACCCAAGCTTGAATAAAAGGTAGAGAGCTGGAGGATATCTGAAGGCCAGAGGCTGTTCCTTGAATTTTGGGGAAAATGAATAAATGTTGAGATTCCAACATGTCTGGACTTCTCAAACCTAGAAGGTAGGACCTAAGTTATGCTGGAAATATTTAAGGAAGGTAGAGGAAAGATGTGACATTTCTCATCTCTCCAAAGGGACATACTCTACACTCCTTGTTACTTGGATCTTCTCTGTGGTGTTAAGTCAAGATTCTTTTTGGGCCTTCATAACCTCCAACTCCACGCTGTGTTTCTTCTCTTTATGATAATGATACCATTTTGGCTATATTTTTTAATGGAAATTTTAGTCCTAGCTGTAAAATTCTATTTGCATGGCAATGAGTAACTTGTAATGATGGGAAATAGAAACAGATGCCCCCAAAGGAGACAATGCAAGGCTGCAACTACATATGCCCTAGAAGCCCTATGTATTCTTTCTTACATAGAGTATGAAAGAGTCACAGTTTTTTAGTAGCAAATATTTTGTGTCACTTCTACAGGTATGAAGATTTCACAAAGCTTGTATAATTATTGGTTCAGTCTATCATAAAATATATTATGAGAACAAGCATAAAATGTTGAGGTTTACTTTTACTCTAATTAATCATTGTGAGCTAGATTTAATAATTATTTTTTATCTAAATAATATTAAAATAGAACTTTTCAATTTTGGTTTTAGAGCCATGTACACACTGGCACAGCGATCCAAGCCCAATGCCTAGCCTGGACTCTGATCACAATGCATTATTTTCTGTTCCCCTAATAGAGCTTACTTCTAATATTTATGTCTGTCTGTCTGTTTTGTTGCTATGGCTTTTTCTCTCCCTGAAATAAGCTTCTCTTTATCTCATTTTGTTGTTGTTATTTTGTCTTCATCACACAGATCTCATTACCCTGCTGAGCCTTTCACCTTCTCCTGGGGTGGGGCTCCACCCACTGGTGTTTCATTGCCACCTGCCCACCCACCCCCGAAACCCTGCCCTTCGCTGGGAAGCTGTCCTGAAACCCTTCATTTCTTGGCCCTTTACACACCTGGCTGTGAGCTTTTTGGAGGCGGGAAGTGTGCGTTAGTCATTACTGCATTATTAGAAACTAGCATCATCTACGGCACAGGATGAGCACCAGTAAATAGATCCTGAATTGACTTGGAGTTAGAACTCCAGTGTTCTTTTAATTTGCATATTCTGGTTCATTGGAATGGCTTCATGCTTTTTAGTTTACAAAGAGGACATGGGGAAGAAGAGGGAGGGAGGGTCCCATTGGAAAAGCAGTTACAATAAGGGCATCAGACCAGCTTCCCAGCCAGCTCTGTGTGACAGGGCAGATGGCGTGTGGTGGGACAGGCTTTGGGAATGCTGGCACTGGTGGGGTGTGGCCCATGACAGAAGGTGGGGGTTGGGGAGTGCAGTAGTACGAGACAATTGCACGATCTTCAGTAGGTTGGTTCGTGCTTGGGCAAAGGGATGAGATTTCTTGGGAGAACAGAATGAGAGAACAGAGCTTCCTGTCCAGATTTGATTCAGGAGTTCAGGAGAATGTCCATGAGTGCCCAGACCTAGAGACAGAGGGACATTGAGAGAGTAAGATGGGAAATCTGCAGCTCTGAGTGTGAGTGTTTGTGTGTGTGCAGTGTGTGTGTTAGTAAACACTGAGGACACGTGCATTTTAAAATTTAGACCCCTTGACCTATTTTACTTAAATCTGCAAGGGACAGAAAGGCTCCCAAGTACCATCGGGTTATAGAACCTTCACCTCCCAGCTTTTCTTTTCATTTTCACATTAACAGAATAGACACAAAGACATTATTGTTATATTTTTACAGATAAGGAAATGCAACTGAGAAAGGTCACTTTAAACAAATAATTACAGCACAGGCAGAAGTAAGTGGCAGGCATTGTGGATATCGCTGCATTATCTCATTTAATTCTCTCAAATACAGCAAGGTTGCTGCTATTACTAGACTCAGTTTATAGCTCAGGAACCTGAGAGCTTCAGTCATTTTCTCAGTGTGACCCAGGAAGTAGTGAGTGATGGCTACATCTATCCCGTTCTAAAGCCTCTAATTAGTGGCTATGCTATCCCACCTTTCCAGCTATGAGTCTTAAAATCCAGTCTCATTCAACACTACTTTTCTCCTCATCCATTTGAAGCAAACAAGTACACCAAAAAAAAAAAAAAAAAAAAAAAATCCAGGACATGGTTTTACCCCCAGTTTAACATTTGCTCATGCATTTTAATCGAGCTCTACAACAAAGGAGTGTAGGGGTTCCAAGTACAGCCTGTACCTTCCTCCACATTCAGAACCATTGCATCACCTAGCCACCTGCTCTGTTCATTCTGTGTGATCACAGACGCAGCCAGATACCCCACTGTTCCTTCCCCTCCTCCCTCTTTGCATTTCAAGAGGTTCAGGGTGCCAGCAGACAGGTGCTCATCCCTCCCACCAGGTGCAGAGAAGGTCACCAACCCGTCCCTCCCAAATGGTGAAAGTGAGGTACAGGGAGAGGAACAGGTTTCTAAAGGTCACACTGAGGTAGGGGAGGAACCCTGGAGGCCTGGATCCCCCCCACCAGGCCCAGCTGCCTCCACCTCTGCTTCTCCCGCTGATTTTCCAGATGAAAGATCTAACCACCGGGCGAAGGGAAGAGGGGCTGTAGCTTCTGATGGCAATGGTTAGCACTGAGGGAAACTTGGAAAAGAAAATGATCGACGAAGCAATGCAGGACTAAAAATATTTCCGAGTGATCCGATTTTCTGAGTTGGCTTAGAAAGAATTCGGCTCCCCCTCCTCCTTCAAAATGAATCCCTAGCAAAAGAAGGAAACTTGAAGAAATTCCTCAATTTAGAAAATTTTACATAAATAAAAACCTAGATTGAGCATAGCTAGATTTCCATCATAGAAGCTGGTTTTCTGATAGCTGTAGAATTAAAATGCTTTCATTTAGGAAGCTAGGATAAAATATTTTACTAATCCCTGGTTTCCTAAACTTCTGTTATTTTCCTTTCCTTCCTTCTGTGGGTCATAACCTAAGTATGTTTTCTGTTAATTTTTTTAAGTTACTCAATATTTTTCTCTGAAGTGATAATTTAAAAAAACCTTAAATATTTTCTTTAGTGTGTTTCCAGCAGGTTTATAATACAATTTTCTAATACACATTAAATGTAAATGCATATTAGAATGTGTATTTACTTTTTTTAAAAGATTTTATTTATTATTTATTTTTTAGAGAGAGGGGAAGGGAGGGAGAAAGAGGGAGAGAAACAGTATGGTTGCCTCTCATGTGGCCCTCACTGGGGACCTGGCCTGCTACCCAGGCATGTGCCCTGACTAGGAATCGAACCGGGATCCTTTGGTTCCCAGCCCACGCTCAGTCCACTGAGCTACACCAGCCAGGGCAGAATGTGTATTTACTTTTGATTAAAGTAAAACTTGCCTGTTTATATAATCTAAAACTACCTCTCGCATACCACCAGCAGTGCACTTCCTATTTGTAGAAACTCGTTCTCTAAGTCAGACTGGGAAAATCCATACAGTGTTCTGCAAGTCCTAAGGAAACGTATCGGGATCGTGGAACAGCAGTGGTCTCTGAGGGACGTTACCCACACATAACACACACAGATGCGTGTGCATCTTCTTTGATCTCTCGACTTCAATCTTGACCGTTGTTGCAGTCAGGCATCATCTTTCACCCAAGCAGACAGGTGATTTGGGAAGTAAATCGCGCTGCATCTGAAGATCAGGTAGGTGCTGTCTTTCCTATTGGCTGACAAGGCAAGTCATTTGTCAGCTCAGAATTCCTTTCCATATGTATTTATTCTACCAAAGATACAGACAGTGTGGCTGATTCTTACATATAATTTTGTGGGATCATGTTATGTTGTGTACTTAAGACTTACATCTTCTGTTCCAACAAGAGGGGCCTATCGCCTTATTCATACCCCTGCTTCTCTCCTGCTCGTGGTGCTGACACAGGGGCATCTTTCTCCAAGAGAGGTTGCCCCAGGCCTGGGTGCCTAGGAGGTGAGCTCCGGGCCCTGGGAATGTCCTGCCTGTGAGGAGTGTATTTGTTTACCTTGGGACCTTGGGCCACACTGGACGGTGGACCACTGTGATTAATGACAAAGGGTTGGTTTGGGCCGTGTAGTGTATGCTGTACTTCTGGAGTGGCAGGAGACCAAAGGTCAGGCAGTCAACGTGTCTGTGTGCTTGAGTTCCAATAAAGACTCGGATGTCAAGGTCTGGGGAGCACCTCTGGTTGTCGGCGCTCTGTGCATGTTGTTTCACGACCCTGCTGGGAGAGGGGACTCTGTCTGTCCAAGGCTCCACCTGGAAAGGATGATGGGAACTTCCAGATCTGGAACCCCCTTTGCCAGTTCTAATCTGTGTCCTTGCGCCATCATGTAACCTAACCATGAATATAACAGCTTTCAGTGAGTACTCTGAGCCCTTCTGATGAACTACTGACCATAGGTGGGGCACTGTTGCCCCTCACATCCCAAAGCACAAAGTCAATATTAAGAGGCGCTGCAACATCAGAGTCGAGAGCTTTGAAGTCAAACCAACTGTGTGATCTTGGCTAAGCTGCTCAACATCTCTGAGATTTTGTGTATGAGGTGAGAATAATACTATTTCATGCCTCCTAGGGTTGTTGTGAGGAATCAGTAACAGTGATGTGCCAAGTCAGTTTAGAACCTGAGGCCAAGGGGAAAAATCAGTAATGCTGATTTGGTCTTTATATAAAATTGTTTACCACAGATATTTCATTAATATTCATTTCCCCCGGAATTGCAATAGAATATTATTTATCTTGATTGCTAAGTTACTGATGACTCCTCAATTCTGCACCTGAGGTGAGAGCTTCAGTTACCTTACTTGACCCTGGTGAGGATTAACAGTAATAAAGTAAATTACATAGCACAGGGCCAGTACCCCAGGGAATACTCAATAAATAATATAATTATTGCTGGTATTATTAGTGATGTTGCTATTATTAATGGGAGAAGACTTTGGAAATTCAGTGCTGTGTTAATGGAGATTTAAAAATCATAACTGTGATAAGGGACTGGGCAGTGTTTTCAGCTTGGAAGAAAATATCAGGAGTTGATTTCCATTTGCAGCCTGTGCAGACTGGACAGTGTATATGCGTGTGAGGGTTTATGCATTAGTTTTGAAAGTTATTACATGAAGAATGGCAAATGAATAAGTCGGAGGCTGTCTATGAATGTTAGCGGTTATAGAAGGATGTTGAATTTGTAAAGATTATCTTTAAACAAATGGCATATTCAACATACGATCATGGACGATATACTAGTTAATAGATGTATAAGGATCATGGATGCAGGAATGACCATGGATGAGGTACTAGTTAAGTGGTTGTGTCCTGAGGATTTCTTTTGGTTTTGCCTTTGCCTATTGAAAAGTCTCTGCTAAATGCCTTCATGGACTTCTCTACCCTAGTAACTAGACTAGAGGGGCCAGAATCACCTCGTGGACACTATGGTTTTGGTTCAAATGATGTTTATAGGTGTTAGAGTTGTCACTTTTGAAAGTGAATCCCTGATAAAAGATAGTTTTTTATTTTCTCCTAAGGCTTGTATCTTACCTTTGGGGAGATAAATAAAATAAAATGTTGGTATAGTATAAAAAATAAACATACGGTCTTTGTTCCAGGTTCCTGGCACAGAACTCATACAATGCTTAGAATTTACCCTCTTTCGTGTGCTAATGACATGACATTGGAGTCTTCCAGATAGCTTCAGAATGGGGGTGCTGGTCACCCAAAATACCAACCAGGTGATTAGAGGGTTCAATTTTCAGTCGTCCCCCACAGAGGCTAATGATTTAATAAGTCTGCCTAAGTCATGAAACTTTGATACTACTCCCTAAATGGCAGGGTTTCGGGAGCTTCTGGGTTGGTGAACACAGCAAGGGCGGCATGTCTAGAGAGGATGTATTGCATGTCTTCTCCCCAAGCTTGGTCCTATGCATCTCTTCCATCTGTGTGTTATCCTTTATAGTAAATCAGTAAATGTCAGAACAGAGTTTTCCTGGGTTCTGTGAGTCCATTTAGAAATTATAGAACTTGAAGAGGGAGCCATGACCAGATTTGTAGCCAGTAGGTCAGAAGCAGAGTTGCTCCTGGGACTTCTGAGATTAGTATGGGAAGGACAGGCAGTTTGTGGGACTGAGTCCTTAGCTTGTGGGCCTGCACTAACTCCAGGCTGTTAGTGTCTGAACTTGATGGTTGAATTACCAGTTGGTGTCAGAGAATCATAGACCTGCCAAGGTCATTTTGTTGAGGTTTTCCTTACAAAATCCTTGCTAAACTTCTTTAAATAGTTTGTAGTTATTCTAGTTTTATAGCCGCAAAAAACACACTGGCTAGGGCCAAGGCTTATCTCCATTTTTCTTTTATTTCTATTAATTCCCTGACATTGAAATAGCATTGCACACATGCTTTATAACTTTAATAACTGGTGAAATGCATGTAAATACAATGGTCACACTTTTAACGCCGTATAAGAACCAGTTTATTGGATAAGTTTTCCATCAATTATATTGGCATCATTTATGACAAGATGAGCTGTTTCTACTTCTAAAAGACCTATACAGTCTTTCTATGCATAAATACCCTTAAAAACTGAATTCACGGACATAGGAGGGAAAATTGGGAAATACGGGGGTACATGAAGTCTGAACCAGTGTTATTCAAAATGTGGTACTTGAACCAGCAGCAATTATATCAGCTGTGAACCTGGTAGAAATGCATATTCATTGGCCCCACTTCAATGGACGGACTTAGAATCTAAGGCCCAGGGCCCAGGGCACAGTGTTTTAATGGATTTCCAGGTGATCCTTATGCACAGTGAAGTCAGAGCTCCTCTGCTCTCTATATAGGTTAATCAAAAGTAAGCGCAGGTGAGGAAGTCAGTGATAATGAGAACTCATATCAAATGGGAAGGTGACCTGTCATCCCCATCTGTCTGAGACAGCACAGTTTTGCGGGATCTAGGACTTTTGGGGCCAACCCCAGGTAAGTCCCAGGCAAACCAGGACACATTGTCACTATGGCCAAAGGATTCTGTGCCATTTTAAAAGCTAGACTACCTTGAATTTCGTTTTATCTCTCTGTCAGATATCCTTTATTCTCTGACCGATTTCCCCAGGCTCTGGGCATGACCAAATTAATATGGCTATCGTGTGGGTCATAGATTTGGGGGAATTCAATAAGGTAGTTAGTTAGCGTTGACATTTTGTACTTGCTGTAACTGCTGGCGTTTGATTACACTAGAGTGTGTGATCCATAACTTGCTTCTGTGCTTAATTCTTTCC
>PVJI01022417.1:0-25319 GCA_004026765.1 Micronycteris hirsuta | reverse complement strand
CCCCTTACTGATTCCCTATACATTTTTCTTTATTTTACTTAGTGTAATCTTCATTTCTGCCTGGCTCTTTTTTATGCTGTTGAAGTATCCAATGAGGTCCTTGAGCATCCTAACAAGTGGTTTGAACTCTGCATCTGATAGATTGCTTACCTCCATTTTGTTTAGTTCTTTTTCTAGAGTTTTGTTCTGTTCTTTCATTTGGACCATATTCCTTTGTCTCCTTATTTTGTCAGCCCCTCCTGTGTTTGTTTCTATGTATTAGATAGAGCTGCTTTGAATCCCTGTCTTAGTAATGTGGCCTATTGTAGAAAAGCACACACATAATTTGGATGGAACAGAGCCTTAGGTAAATGCCAGGACAGGGCAACCAGGTTGATAGAGTCTCAGATACGGTGTTGCTGCTCTGTGGCTTTGTGTGGAGGAGAGCTCAGAAAAGGGACAATGGCCACTGCCTGGCTTCTGGAGTGTTGTCTTGGAGGAAGATGTCCCTGGCATTCACCCTGATGTCACATGCTTCAGTTTCTCTCCACATGCCACTGGTGCCCTTCCAGCTGCTGCCTTGGTGCTGGAGCCCAGAGAGAATGAGTCTGCATAAGTCTTAAGTCCATTGTGTACCCTTTAAGAGGAGACTCCTGGGAATCCCACAGTTTTTTTCTGCTACCCCAACCCCCACTGGTTTTTATAGCTAGAAGTTACAGGGACTTATCTTCCTTGCACTGGAACCCTGGGCTGTGTGGTCTGGGGTGGGGCTGGGATTCCTTGCTCCCAAGGTATCCCTCCCAATTGTTATCCACCAAAGGTGAGTGTGGGACCACCTGTTCCATGTCTCCATGTCTCTGCCCTCTTACCCATCTGGATGAATGTGACTTCTTAGTTCCTTGGTTGTCGGACTTCCATACAGCTTGATTTTCTGACTATTCTGGGTGATACGTATTTTGGTTTAGTTGTAGTTTTTGCTGTGGTTGTGTGAGGAGGTGAGCTGTGTTGACCTGTGTCTCCATCTTGACTGCCCTTACTTTTCATCACTTTTAATACTTCATGCCAGTTTCTTCTGGGAGCTCCTTTGTACTTAACTGTTTGTTGTTATTTTTGTTGTTTTTGCTGCTTTTAAGATTCTCTCTTTGTCTTTAACATTTACCATTTTAATTATGATGTGTCTTGGTTGGGCCTCTTTGGGTTCATCTTGTTTGGGACTCTCTGTGCCATCTGGACTTGTATATATATTTCCTTTGCAAAGTCAAAGAAGTTTTTAGTCATTATATCTTCACATAGGTACTCAATTCTTTGTTCTATCTCTTCTCCTTCTAGTACCTCTATGACACAAATGTTATGTTTGATATTGTCCTAGAAGTACCTTAAACTATCCTTACTTTTTAAAGTCTTTTTTCTCTGTGCTGTTCTGACTGGCTGTCTTTTACTACTTTGTCTTCCAAATCACTAGTCTGATCCTCTGCTTCATCTAATACGATGTTGATTTCTTCTAGTATATTCTTCATTTCAGTTAGTGCAGTCTTCATCTCTGACTGATTCTTTTTTGTGGTTTTTATGTCCTTTTTTTATACTAGTGTCTCTTTGTTGAAGTTTTCAACTGAGTTCATGTATTCTTTCCCTTAGTCCATTGAGCATCCTAATAACCAATGTTTGTGTGTGTGTGTGTGTGTGTGGCTTTTTTAAATTTTTAAAAATATATTTCATTGATTATGCTATTACAGTTGTCCCATCTCCCCCCCCCCCAACCCCCATAACCAGTGTTTTGAACTTTGTATCTGGTAGATTGCTGGCCTCCATTTTGTTTAGTTCTTTTTCTGGAGTTTGCTCCTTTTCTTTTGTTTGGGGCATGTTTTTTCCTGTTCATTTTGGTTGCCTCTCTATTTGTTTCTATGTATTAAGTATATTTGCTACATCTCCCAGTCTTGGCAGGGTGGCCTTATGTAGAAGATGTCCTTGGGGCCCAGTGGTGCAATCTTCCTGATCTTGTAAGCCAGATGCTCCAGGAGTGTCCCTTTTGTGGGCTGTGTTTGATCCTCTATTGGAATTGAGCCTTGATTATTGTTGGCACATCTGTAGGTAGGATGGACCCTCTGGCTGATCAGCTATGAGGATTGACCTTGAACACAGCATACAAGTTGTTGACCCCAAAGAGCATGATTTTCCCCACTGGGCTCTGTTTGCCTGCTGAGACTACCATTTGGGTGTGCTGCTTATGTAGCTAATGGGGTGGTGGTCTGTTGTCGTCTGAAGCTGGCCACCAGGTTTGTTTGTTTTAGCGCCTCTTCTGAGGGGCTTCAGTGCAGGCCACATTTAGCCACTGGCTGTGACTGGGACAAGGCCCCCTGATAGGAGCTACAAAAATTCCTCAGTTTGTAGCTGCCTATGCTGGGCCTGAGGTCATGTGAGAGAAGCCACGCTGCAAACCAGGGCTAGCTGCCACCAGTACCAGGCATGGGATTGCTCAGCAAAAGGCACCAGGTACCCAGAGGTCTACCACAACCTGACAGTTGCCTATAAGGCTCAGTCACCGAAAAAGGCCTCTGGTGTTTTGTGTTTGGTGAGGCAGGGCCTCAAGGTGTCCCCAAGTTGACGTGAGTGTTATTCACCCTGTTAATCTAGATTCAGATTTGGCAAAAGTGTTGAACCTTGGAGCACTAAGGAAAAGGCATAAGGTACACCAAGGTCAGCCATTACCCACCTGGGCCCTGAGTACCTTTGAGTTTATTTTTAAGGAAGACTGTAGTGTGGGCCAAGTCTGTCTGTCTGAGGATAAAAGAGCCCCTTGAGTTGTGTGAGTTGGGTGGGGTGGGTCTCTGGAAGTGATCAGGGTGGTGCAAGTGGAATTCATAGGCTAATGCAGACTCAGATTTGGCTGTGGAGGAGAGGGCTAAACACAGGAAAGACTGCACTCCCCTGCCAGCTCTGTTGGAGGAGGGCTCAACATACAGATAATGGTAGTTGTCCCTCCAGCTTTTCCCTGAAGCCGCACACTCAGATTCTCCCTGTACGTCTCTGGCCCCTCTGGAGCCACTGTCCCTTTGCTTGAGCCCAGAGTGAGTGCCTGAGAGCCAGTACATCTATGTGCAGGCCTGTTAAGGTGATGCATGGGTTTGTAGCTGCCCTCTGTCCCACCCAGTGAGATGGAATCCTTATCAATTTTCAGAGCCAGATCCTGTGGGAGCTCTTGTTTCTGACACTGGTGACCCTGGCTGGAGACCCTAATGTGGGCTAGGACCCCTTCTTGCTCCTCAGTGGACAACTCTGAAGCTGAGATATTCTTCCTAATTCTCAACCACCACATGTGGGCATGTGGCCAGCCTGTTTCACATCTCTGCCCCTTCTACAAGTCTCAACATGGTTTCTTTATATTTTTAATTATAGAACTTTTGTTCACATACCCATCAGATGGTTCTCCAGGTTGGTTATTCTATAATTTAGCTGTAATTTTGCTGTGGTGATGGGAGGAGGCAAGCACAGCATTTTCCTACTCTGCCATCTTGACTGGAATTTTCAAATTGTAGAATTGTAGTTTAAATTTGTGCAGTTTATCACAAGACAATTATACCTCAATAAATTTTTTTAAATTAAAACAAAACAGTGACACTTCCAGACAAAAATTACAACAATTCATTGCCAGCAGATTTGTGCTATAAGAGATGGTAAACAAAATTCTACAGGTAGTAGAAAAACAACACTGGGTGGAAATTTGGACCTGCACAAAGGAGTAATGAGCAACAAAAATAAGTATGTAAACAAACGTAGAAGACTTTTTCTCATTTAAAAAATATCTTGAAAGAATAATTGTTAAAGTAAAAATAATGACAATATACTGAGATGTTTATACATGCGTAGAAGTAAAATATACGACAATTGTGCAAAGGATGAGGAGGCAGTAAAAGTGAACTTTTGTAAGGCTCTTAACCTCGTATGTGAAGTATATATATTTCAAGGTGGCTTTGACAATGCAAAGAACTATATTTGAAAGCCTAGAGAAGTGACTCAAAAAAAAAAAAAAAACCCAATGGAGCACCATCCCATAAACTGAAAGTTCATGGGTTCAATTCCTGGTCAGGATACATGACCAGGGTTGAGGGATACATGATTGAGGGTTGGTCCCCAGTTGGGGTGCATGAAAGAAGTAACTGATCAATATTTCTCTCCCCCCCCTTCTCCCTTCCCTGCTCTCTCTAAAATCAATGAGCAAGTCCTTGAGTGAGGATTTAAAAAATAAATAAATAAACTACTTAATCCAAAGAAGAAAGAAACAGAAGGGGAAAGAAACAAAGAATATATGAGACAAGCCCTGGCTGGTGTAGCTCAGTGGATTGAGCGCGGGCTGAGAACCAAGTGGTCCCGGTTCGATTCCCAGTCAGGGCACATGCCTGGGTTGCGGGCCGGGTCCCCAGTGAGGGCCATGTGGGAGGCAACCATGCATTGCTGTTTCTCTCCCTCTCTTTCTCCCTCCCTTCCCATCTCTCTAAAAATAAATAAAAATAAATCTTAAAAAAAAAAAGAATATATGAGACAAATAGAAAAAATTGCAAGATGGTATATTTATACTCAATTGTATTGATAATTAAATCAATTGTAAATATTCCACATGGTCCAATTAAAAGGCAGAGATTGTCATATTAGATAAGAAGGTAAGGCCCAACTTTATGCTATCTATAAGAAACATACTTTAAATATAATGCCCTTTAGAGTCTAAACGTGAAAGAATAGAAAATGGTATACCATGCTAATATTCAAATAAAACGGGAGTAGCTAAATAACCTTAAGAAAGTAGACTTCAGAACAAGGAAAGTCACCAGAAATAAAAAGATAATTTCATAATGATAAATGGATGACTTCATCAAGAGGATATAAAAAGTCTAGTAAATGCGTAACTAGATCCATTCCCATGAACCTATTCTAGGACAACACCTCAACAAACATTATCTCTCCAATAGCACCGATTTTTCTTCGTTGCTGGAACTTTGTATTAGCATACAAAGAAGCTATTATTTATCCTGTTTTTTTAAAAATCCATTATCTCTTGACCCAATCCTCCTTCAACTAATGCTCAGCTCCCATTTGTCTTTATGTAAAATTTTATTAAGTGTTTATACTTAATTTTTCTAATTTTTTCTTCCATTCGTTCTTTTTTCAATTTATGTATAGTTGTTATACAATATTACGTTATTTTCAAGTATACAATATGATTTGACATTTAAATACCTTACAGTGTGATCACTCCACTAATTCTAGTAATCATCTGTCACTGTGCAAACTTGTCACAATATTGCTGACCATATTCCCCTTCACCGTTTCACCCATCCTCCCATCCTTGTCTTCTCTGCAACCATCTCTTTGGTTTCTGTTTCTTGAGTGTTTTTGTTTTGCTTTGTTTGTTGGTTTATTTGTTTTGTTTTTTAGATTCCAAATATCAGTGAAACTATCTGATATTTGTCTTTCTCCGTCTGACTTATTTCACTTAGCATAAAAATATGATTATACACCACAAAGCAGGTGTCAATGCCTTAGCCATATACCATACGCATGTTTTCAGGCCCAAGGGCCTCTTCTACCCTTGTCACGGGGAGTGCTGACCTTCTCTCCTTTCATACAACACTCTTTCATTCGCCTTTTTTTAAAGCTTCCTGATAGATCAAGAAGTTTATTGTTGGATGAAAATAGTTCCTGGTCATAGATCCTATGCTGTAGCTCTCCTTGTCCAATTACTGACCCAGTCTGCCTGGTCCTAGGCTCTCTTCCATTTTGACAAGATGACCTTGAGCTAGGGAGACTTCCCACAGGCTTTTCCAGAGTGTGGCCCAAGTATCAAGGAAATAGACTCCAGTTTCCAGTAAAATCCCTGGAGCAACAAGGGTTCTTCAACTTATCACACCTGGCTCATCTGGAATCTGTCCCAAGGGAGAAGTTAGAATCCATTCAACAAAGTGAAGAATTCAGGGGCCACACTGCCCAATAGTCTTCACTGTTCTCCCAGATTCCCAGGTTTGTTGTCCAGCCTAAGGTCTGCCACATCCTCTTCACCGGTGTGCCTGCCAGCTGATCCTGCCTGCCCTGAGGTCCAGAAAGGAGGAGCTCAGCTTGGTCTCAAGCTTCCTGGCTACTTTGTGTTCTCTGAACCATCTGGGCTCAGAGATGCCAAGTCAGGATCCCATTCACTCTTATACTTACTCCAATCGGAGCTTTGCCTAACAATTCTACTAAAACTATTTTGTCAAAGTCATCAATGATCTTTACCTCATTAAATGTAACAGTCAAATCTCAGGCCTTATATGATCTAACAATAGGGTTTGGCGTAAGTGATCACTCCCTTCTCCTTCACAAGCTTTCTTTCTTGACTTCCATGAGTCCATACTTGGTTTTCTGCCTGCCTCCTTCTGTCTTGTTTCCGCTTCTAGTTCATTCCTGACTTCACAATATTAGAGAGCTCTAGGAATCAGACCTTAATCCTCTTCTCTTTTATATCTACACTCATTTCCTTGGCTGTTTCATTGAGTCTTGCAGTTTTAAGTGCAATATATATGTTTGCTAATAACTTGTAAATTTGTATTTCTAACCTAAATTTCTCACTTGTTATAGGGACTTAAACATTTAATGACCTATTCGTCATCTCTAACCAGATGTTTAATGAGAATCTCAAACTTGATATGTCAAAAACTGAAAGAAATCTACTACGTCCCGGTCTTCTTCGCGTGAGTAGTGACACCTCTGTTCTTTCTAATGCTTTCCCACACCCTTTATGTCCTCCGTTAAGTCACCTTTTCTGTTTCACATTACAACCAATTGGCAGCAAATTCTGTCAATTCTACTTCCGACATAATATATCTAGAAGTCAACCATATCTTAACATCTCCACTGCTACCACCTGGTCCAAGTCACAATGATCTCTCACCTAGATTATTCCAATAGCTTTTAACTGATCTCCCTGAATTCACCTACAATACCCTTCCATCTATTTTTAACATCAGTAGCAAAAATGATTTTTTCAAAATCTGTTATTTTATTCCCATTTACTCAAAACTCACCACTAGATCCTCATATCACTTGGAGTAAAGTCATTAAATCACATTCACTTTAAAATATCTACTTTGGGCTCTGCTTCTAGGAAACAAGCAACATAAGAAAAGCTGTCGTGTGGAAATACGCGTTAGCATAAGGGGACATAAAGAAGAGAAGAGGGGGTGATGTCTGCATCACAGCAGCACAAGACATTCCTCATTTTGTCCCACCTTTTAACAATGGACAGTTGAGGGTCACCACAGCCAAGTGACCTGGGAAAAGTCTCACCCACCTGTGGGCAGACAGATGTGGTTCTTGGCTGTGGTCCCTGCAGCAGCCCATGAACTGGCTCCTCTGATTTTCTCTGGGAGCCCCTGCTGAACACAGACTTAAGACGGTTACTCACAGAGGAGAGAGCCTTTGTTCGGGTTTCCAGAGGAGAAGCTCAAGCACTCCATTGGACCAAAATAATGTGTGTTAGAAAGCACTAGAGAAAGTAAGAAAAACAGTTTGACTTTACCTGCATGACCCCTCCCCCAAGGTGACACAGTGTAGGGCCAAGAAGGAAGAAAGATCTTGCCTGGCCCTTGATTTATCCTACAGGTAAAAGGGGGAGCATGGGAGTGAGCACCCTGCTTCCCCAGCTGTGCCTGCCAAATGAGCTCATTTCTCTCTTGCCCCATCCAGAATCTAAATTGTGAGCTCTATAATTTGGAGAGTGGGAAGAGGTTGTGGGAGGAGCAGATAGAACTCATGGAGGACATTAAAGGCGCATATATCCTAACTGCCTCATGGATTCATTCCATCAAGAAGCCTGCCCACAAGCTGCTGGGAGTGCCTCACCACAGATCAACTCCAACTGGCCCGTGGGCACCCACAGTGCTATGCATGCCTCACACCCCTCTCCCCGTGCCCTGTGGCCAGCTCCCTGTGTATGATCCTGACAATGGCATAAGTAGGTTATGGCAGACCGCCAGTGAGCACACACGGAGAGTTGGCTCAATCTGTAGGCCAGGGAGAGAACACACACTTGAGCTTTTGGGCCACGTGTGGGAAAACAAAAGAAGACTGCGAGCACTGTCTGGTACAACGCAGGGTCCAGGGAAGGCGTACAAGTTTCAAATTCTGCCACAAGAGGGAGCAAGAAGCTTAGAGCAAGCTGGTGTAGTCAGAGAAAGTCTGAGAAGCCTCAGAATCTCTAGCAGGGCTGATGGAAGCTCCCTCCCAAATGCAGTTAGTAAAAACTGCAGGAGGAGCCTGATAAGACATGGATGCAAAACCTCAAGGAACATGAAAAATCAAAGTAACATGGCAAAGTAACATGGCAACACCAAAGAATCACAATAATCTGGTAACTAAACCCAAAGACAAGGAGATCTGATCTATAATTTGCCTGATAAAGAATTCAAAACAGCTGTTTTAAGGAAACTCAGTGAGCTACAAGAAAACACAGAAAGACAATTCAACAGGAAATCAGGAAACAATACATGAACTAAATGAGAAGTTTAGTGAAGATATGGAAATCATAAAAAAAAAAAAAAGCAGAGACTGTGGAGCTGAAGAATCCTTCTCAAACTCTTCCATACAATTGAAGAGAATACTCCCAAACTCATTTTATGAGGCTGGCACTACCCTGATACCAAAGTTAGATAAGGACAATAGAAAAAATATACTAAATTTTAATATTCCTAATAAATACACATACACAAATTCTTAACAAAATGTTAGCAAACCAAATTCAACAGTACATTGAAAAGATCATACATAATGATTGAGCAGGATTAAGTCCAGAGATGCAAGGATATTTCAACATATGCAAATAAATAAAAGTGATACATCACATTTATACAATGAAAGATAAAAATCTTATGATTATCTCAATACATGCAGAAAAAGCATTTCACAAAAGTGTACTATCGTTCCATGATAAAAAAAAAACACTCAATGAAATAGGTATAAAAGGAACATACCTCAATATAATAAAGGTCATGCATCAAAAGCCTACAGTTAACATGATATGTAATGGTGCAAAGTCGAAAGCTTTTCCTCTAAGATATGAAACAAGACAAAGTTGCCCACTAATCACTACTCTTTTATTTTTAATTTTATTTATTTATTTTTGGACAGAAGGGAAGAGAGGGAGAAAGAGAGGGAGAGAAACATCAATGTGTGGTTGTCTCTCACGTGGCCCCCTCGGAGGACCCTGCCCACAACCCAGACATGTGCCCTGACTGCGAATCGAAGCAGCGACCCTTTAGTTTGCAGCCCGCGCTCGATCCACTGAGCCACACCAGCCAGGGCCACTACTCTTAATATTAGTGAATACTGGGAGTCCTAGCCAGAGCAACAAGGGTAGAAAGATATCCAAACTGGAAAGAAAGAGGTAAAATTGTCTTTGTTTGCCAATGACATAATAATTATTTTACATAGGAAATCCTAAAAACTCCACCAAAAACTGTTAGAACTAATCAACAAGTTCAGAAAAGTTGCAGGATACAAAACCATCATACAGAAATCAGTTGCATTTCTATCCACTAACAATGAAATATCTGAAAAGATTTTTTTTTGCCTCTCTTTTTTCTCTCCTTCTGGAATTCCAAGTACATATGTATTGGTATGCATAGTGCTGTCCCACATGTGTCCAAAGCGCTATTCTTTTTTTCTTCCGTCTTTTTTTCTCTGAATAATTTCTATTGATCTATCTTCAAGTTGAGTTTCTTATTTCCACTATTTCAAAGTCACACTTGAGACCATCTAGTGACTATTTTATTTTGGTGATCATGACTTTGATTTTGCAATTTACATTTGGTTCTCCTTTTATCCCCTCAATTTCTTTAGTGATATATCCTGGTTGTGAGTTATATCACATTTTACTTTAAAAGTATTTAAGCATGGTTTCATTTAATTCTTTTTAACATATTTATATGTAAGAGCAGCTTTAAAGTCTTTGCTTCTAAGTTCAACATCAGAATCAGTTTCTATTGATTGTTTCCCCACCCCCACCCTGTGATCACATTTCCTATTTCACTGCATGTCTGAGTTTTGCTGTGGAAATTAGACATTTTAAATAAAATATTGCAGCAACCCAGGACTCCGATATGTTGATATCAGAAGCTTGGTGGTGTTTTAGTAACTTGCCTGGATTTAATATGGAGACTGTCCTCTGCAATGTGTAGCTTCTAATGTCTCTTCTCAATTTTTTGTTTTTGTTGGATTTTTCTGTGGCTGTTTTTTACCCTTCTGTTTATTATTCTATTCTGATTTCCTGGGACTCACACCTGTTTGTGCATACTTAGTGGTTAGCCAATAATCAGTCACAGGTTGTGTTCAAACACTCCTGGCCCATAAAGCTTCCACTCTCTGTCAGTACAGCTGGGTGTGGATTGGACAGTCCATACAGAATTCAGGCATTCCCAAGTCTGCTTCAACTTTCACTTTCTAAAGGGCTCTTTTGAGCTTCATGAAACAGATACATAGTATCTCAGTCAGCCTGGGATGTATAGAGAGTTTGTCTAATACTCTCTGAGGCTCTCATTTCCAATAACTCTCTATATTTTTGGCTGGTTTGCCACTCACTCCCACCAGACCACACCTTAACCTAGCAGAGCTACGGATCTTTCCTGTTTGTTTTCTACCAAGTTTGCTACTTATACTGACAATGACTCTGAGCATGGATTTTTGTTCTCTTCTCCCAATCAAATCAGTCCTCTCTGGCTGTGAAGCTGCTGGTTTTTACAGCCAGCTCTACTCTGGAAAAATTACATTTCTCACCAGCTGTGCTGGAGGGGATGGGAGCAGCCCCAGGCAGGAAGGCTGCAGCTCCCACTGTTCTTACTCGAAGTGCTAGCAGTTTTTCATCAACATGAGCTTCTTAATTCGTTGTTTGCTTTTAGTTAACTTCCAGAGCCCTTAAGTGATTCTTCCTTTTTAATAATTTTCTCTAGTTTTATACTAGTTTTTATACAGAAAAATTTCTAATCTCTGCATTCCATCATAGTTGAATGTCTTGCCTCAAAAAAGTACTTTTACTACAACTTTTGGTTAAACCAATATACAGAGTGTACAGATTGTAAACACATAAATTATTTTATCTCTGAAGCAGATTATAAACTGCTTATTTTAATGTTACTTTAGTTTTTTTCTGAAGTTAAAAATAGTTCATTATTTCATTTGCCTAAATTAAAGCTTGCAGGCCATCATCTCAATAGAGTTTTACTATGATCAAATATGTCAGATAAACTATCACTTTTTTCTCTGGAGATATAGTCTTCTTATAGCCTTTCATTCTTTTATTCCAACTTGACTGGTTTTCTTTGGGTCTGTTATATAACTATTATTATGTCCTTTGTATCTTCTGAGAATTTCCTTTGTCTCCTTTGACTGTGTTGGGCACATTGTTTTCTGGGTAAAAGGTATGTGTCTTGGAGTCCATGCAAACTAGTGACCTAGAACAAGGGCTCTGGCGTTAGCCTCCCTCAGTTCAGATTCCAGCTCTATATGATCAGTGGTGCCACCACGGAGACACTGCCTATCTATACCTCAATTTTCCCATCTGTAAAATGGTGGTGAGAACATACTGCCTCTTTCAGTTGTCCTGAAGTTCAAATGAGCCAATAAATAAATAGTAGTTGATAGCATCTTGGTGGAGCAGGTTTTGGTGGAGCCTCTGGAGTTTTTTGAGAAATGTGTGAGAGTATAATTTTTGAGACTTTCATATTAATAATTTTACTAACACTTGGTTATCAGATTGGGTATAGAATTCTGGGTTGCTAATTAGCTTTCCTCAGAATGTTAAAGTAATCATGCTGTTGTCTCGTAGCTTCAGTCTGATAACATTCTGATTGCCATCCTTTTGTGTTATTTGGTGCTTTGGGGAAGTTTTTAGAATGTCTTATTCTTGGTGTTTTGAAATATATCTGATATGCCTTGGAGTATTTCTTACTTTATTATAAATGGCTACTCCATTTACCCATTACTCCAAGATTTTTTTGTTTGTGTTAGTTCTGTGATAATTACCTCCCCTTGTTCTCTTTCTTCTGTTCAGGCTTCCTGCAACTTTTATTGATTAGCCATTTAAGCCAGGAATTGAGCCTCTATAGATTATCTTTTTACTCCTATTGTCTCAATGAAAAAAAAAAAATCTCATTCTGAGAGAGTCCTCTTCCAATCTTTCTATTGAATTATTTTTATATTAATGCTATCAGTTCTTTCATCTACAAGAGCTCTTTTTAAATTTTCTTATTTTATAGAACTTTCTGTTTCATTTCATGGATGCAATACCTCTTCTCTTTCTGATGATATAAATACTTTTATTGTCTCTTACTCTATGAATTATCTGTGGGGTTTTTTTTTCTGAGTTTTTTTTTCTCTTGTCTTGGTACTGGGTTTCTCAAACTGGAGGCTTTCTCAAATATTTGGTGATACTTAGCTCCTCTTTGTCATATAACAGTGAGACACAAAAATTTCAAAGACAAGACTTGCTGACTGAATAGCAAGAAGACTTTTTAATTATATGATCCCAAAATATCAATATAGATCTTTTATTTGAGGTGAATCAATGTCACAATAGTTAGCTTAGCTAGGTTATGCTAGGTTAGCTGCAATAATAGGTAAATAAAAAAATCTCAATGGCTTAACACAATAAATATTTACCATTCTTACTATATGTCCAATAATGTTTGATGGTGAGCTTGGTGCCAAGTAGAGAATTGCTCCAAATCATCTTATAATACAATATTTCTTCATAATACTCCAATGTGTCACAGCAGGGAAAAAGGAAGTGTGAAAAATTTTGAATTGGTGCTTGAATGCCTCCATCCAGACTACACATGACTTCTTCTCATGTGTCATTGACTGAAGCAAATCCTGTGTTCACTAACTTCCAGCTGGGACATGGCAGCGCTCCCACGTGTTCAGAAGGAGAGGAGAACTAAGCGATACTCACGTTTACCACGTCGCCTGTGTCACTCCATTAACGGTCTTGGTCTTGGTTTTCTCATTTCTTCTTAGCAGATTATTCAGAAACCAAACATCCACCTACTTAGTTACTTTCTTATTTTTCTGATGAATAAAATATATTGACTAAATTAAACAGAACTCAAGAAAAGCTAGATGCAAACAATAACAACAAAAGGATTCCTCTGAACACTAAACTTCCTGCAGAAGTTAGAAAGCAACAAAAAGCCTTCATTTTTTTCTTTTTCCATTATTCTGTGTCTTCCTAAAGTCACTCTTGACCTTACCATAGTGAAAGTTAAGAGATGAAACCAGGTGGAAAAGAAGATAGTAACAAAATTGTACTTTGGATCTGGTTGTGGCCAGCTTCCAAGTGACTAGTTTTGCAATTTATCATTAACTTTATGCAGCTACATGTGAAAGAGAGTAAAGTTGGCCAAAAAAAGGGGGGGAGTGCAAACACTCAGCTGCAAACAGCCCAGACTTACTACTCTATGCACTTGTCACTATGCAGAGACCTTCAAACACCTCTGGAATACAGCATAACAGGTGTCATTTATACTTTTAAAGTGTTATACAGTGTGGTAGTTCATTTGCTAACTGAGGTCCCGCATTGATCAGTTATTGGATGTGGGTCACCTTGGGGAGGGGTATACCCTTGGAGGAGGTGGCTCTTTGCAGATAGGTCAATTCCTAAATGAGCTGACAATGGAAGTCTGCCAGTCCACAGCACTCCCGGGTGCTGGGACGATCAGCTTCATTGAAAGGAGATCTGCTATTTCAAGTCATTTCTTCCTGCAGACTCTCCAAACAGGCTTCGATCTTCTTCAGATTTCTGCCCCATATTCACTTTCAGACCAACTTTTCTCCTGTCCAAAGTCTCCATCCTTTCTAACGACCCACCTCATTATTGCCTTACTTTATCTCCGATTTGTCACATGGTTTCATGTATTTCTGTCCCTCTGGGTAAACTTAGCTCTACATTTATGTTTGTGTTCGCTTAGTAACTTTGCTTCATTGTTTACAATGGACAACTCTTTGTCTATTAAAACGAAGAGTCAGATGCCAAATAATGAAAGAGTTATTGAACACGCCCAGCGTTTTATCCCTTGAACATGTTTTTATTGTGTAACTAGGGTACAGAGGGTAAAGTGAACAGACTTTCCACTCTATGTTGAAAACTATTGTTTGCTCCCACAAACTTGGCTTCTTTTGTGTTTTCCGTGAACCAAACTCAATCTAATTTAATGCAAAAAATATATTCCTGTCAGCTCACTCCACTCACATGGGGAATTTACTGTTCTTTTTAGGGGAGATAAAGACTCATTTCCCCAAAATGACAAGAGAAACTAGGCAAGGTAGAGTTAAAAAAAAAAGAAAGAAGAAGAAAAAACTCCTTTATCTCTCCTCCTCTGGCAGTTACTGAGAACAGGAGTTGATAAACTCACTCCCACCATCTACATAGCAGCCTCACCAATATTAACCCTTATTGGGTAAAACAGCTTCTGAGTCTCAGTTTATACCAAACGGCACCAAAATGCACTCTGAAATGCATTCAAAATGCATTCAATGACTAATCATTTCAGTACTCTTTGGCTGCTTTCCTTGGTGCTTCCTGTATAACAGGACAAATTAGGTAACACATTTTCTGGCATTGGATCAATTTCTCCCTGGATTTAGCCATAATCTTTAAGTATTGTCCAGTGTAAATGGTCTGTGTGAGATCTGTGAATTTTTTTACAGTGTGGTTTCTTTTCCAAGCATAATTACATCCTAGGCTAAAAGGCTCACCCACTCCTTTCCAGGGCACTACACAAGATCCCAGCCTCCATTTTCTTGTCTTTGGACAAATTCTTCTGCCACCTTCAGTTCCCGGTAAAATCTCCTTGCTGTTTCTAAATAAGGCTACCAAAGTACACATGGATGGGGAGACTCCAGAATAAAGTGAGATTCAAATTCTCTCAAAAGAAATATTTGGGGTGGGAGGGAGAAAAGGGAAGGGCTGGTGGGGGGAGATATTTGAAAAGTCAGGTGAGACAGATGTTTGTTTGCTACCCAAATTATTTATTATCTCTGTGTCTACATGCTTCATAAGGAGAGAAAATCAGATTGATGCTTTAAACTTTCCAACTTTGAGAAGGTACTACTACTGACCTATTATCAAAGAAGCAATATTTTGGATTTCTCTTTCTCTCTCTCTCTCCCTCTCTCTCTTTTTGGTTGTAGGGATGAGAACCCAGAAGATGCTTTGTCTCTTGGAATCAAAAGCACACTTGATCCACATGGCTAGTTAGGGCAAAAGATGAGGTGTCGAATGAGAAAGCAGTTGCTCCATGGGGTGTTACTTCATGAGTGGAACCCAAAACTGAGCATGGTGACTTTGCTACTATCAGCTATGTGGCTCAGGAGGAGCTAATAATGAAAAGAAATAGTTTTGTTGTTTAGATTGTAGCTGTTTATTCAGTCATTATAAGTTATCATGTCATTACATAAGCCCTTAGAATTTATTAGGAGTCTATGGACAATGGAAAAGACACTGAAAATATAAAGTGGTTAAGACATATTCCCTGACGTTGAGAAATACAGTGTCTATTTGCAGAAACTTGAAGTTGAAAGATTTAATTCCTTTTGGGGACTGAAAGGGTCTTTAGTGATCTCCTAGTTCAATTTCTCTTTTCAAAAAGAAAAGGAGAATGCAGCACTGACAGCTAAAGTGATTTGTGATTTTTTAGAATCGCTCAGTGGTAGAACTGAGACCAAAGCTTGGGTCTTCATATTTTTAGTTCAATAAACTTTTTATTACCCAAATTGATTTCAGGGTCTGCAATAATTCAAATTAATCTATGAGTCAATTTAACCTAAAACAATTTTTCATCTACTTTTATTTTTTAAGGGAAATATTTCAGATATACAAAAACTGAGATAGTCTAGTAAGCTAGGACAAGTGGAATAGGGAAACTGAGACAGATACTTAGGCAGAGCAGTATAGAGCCATCTGGTAAATCGCAAAATCCTATCTTCTGTAACCAAGGACAATTAAAATTAAATGGTTTACACTTCTCTTCCTCCAACCAGAGGGTAAATAGTTTAAATCACCGTACTCAGGGAGATGGATAACAGAAATCCAATTAGTGCCATTTATGCCAACCACACTCAAGGACAGATGAAGTTAAGGGAGTAAATCTCATTACGGCACATCAGCATAAAGCAGATGAATATTCTATTGAGATCTTTCCCTAAGACCTCCCCTAAACTCCCAGCCTTAAAACCCTCAAGATAAAGGTCCCAGGGTGCACTCTCCCTCCTTGGAGCACGCCCATGCCTTTCTTCCCTCTCAGGCCTGCATCTCCTAAACGCTAAGGGTCCACGCCAGACTTGCAACCGGGGAAGCAATGGGCAGCAGCAGCTCCTCCTGGGCTAACCTCCTGACCTTGTCTCCAAGACCCCCTGTTTTTCTGACTTCCCAGTGAGCCAAAGCGGCCCTGCCTTGGCTCATTTCTTTCCTATAATGTTTCTAGGAAGACAAAGCAACTTTGCCTAGGCCCTCTCCTGTTGCTTCTTCTACCCTAGGTGCTTCTTCTTTGTTCCACTGTCCTCAGCTTTAATAATCATACTCTCAAAACCTGGACCTGTGTTGTAAAATATTTCCTGCATGAAGTGAAGAAGCCGCACGCTACAAGCCAGCTGGAGGCAGACCCACTCTGGGCCTGGTACCTGTTCAGTAACAAAAGTACCAAGAATAATATATTGAGGCTCCTATCCATTACCCAGATTAAAAAATAAAATGTTATAGTCACAATAGAATCTTTCTATATCTCTTTTTAATTCCATCCTGACATATTCCTCCCAAGAGCTAACCAGTACCATGAATTTGCTATTTGTCATTTCCATGAATATTTTAAACTTTATTATATATGTATATATCCAAAAATAATGTATAGTATTATTTTGCACGTTTTAAAGCTTTAAAACATGGTACCAACTGCATTTGTTATTCTGAGCCGTTTTTTTTACTCAACATATTTTTGAGATTTATGGATATTAATATATATAATTCTAGCTCAGTTTTGCTGCTATATACAGCATCATTTATTTATCCATTCTTATTTTTTTATTCATAGATAAGTAGAATGCTTCCAGTTTGTTGTTGCTTTGTGAATATTTGCACACTGTTCCCTTGGGCACGTTGAGGATTTACACTAGGAGTCAGATTGCTAGATGACGTAACATACACATCTTCAGCTTTACTGGGTTTTGATTTCAGCCCTAGGCTGCTCCGCTTCACTGGGTTCGGCTTTGTAAACCTACCTTCTTACTTCCACACGGCTAAGTTTCAGGTGAGTGAAAGCTTGAAATTTTAATGATGAAAGAGCTTAACACAGGTTGCTACCTATTGAAGACTGAAAATTCGGGGTTGGTTTATTTATGAGTAACATTCTTTGGAAGTGCAAGTACACAGAAATCTCTGAATAGAACTGGTCAATTTATCAGGGCTTATGGTGAGCTCCAAAGGAAGGATCGATAAACGTGCCTTCGAATGGAGAGATCGTTCCTTTGTGTCATCCTGGGAGCAAAGGAGAGGTGTACACTCCTCCCCGTGAGCAGAGCCAGCCTCCTGTAAGGGTAGTAAAGGGAGAGTATGTGATACAAGGTGGTTAACGCTGTAAGTTCTTCCTCCCAAAGCACTTGCCTTGTGGTCGTTCCTGAAATTCAGCCATTCATTCATCTAACATAGTCCTCCATTAAAATGAAAAAATGGGACAGGAGGAATTAAATCAATTACTAATGTTTTTTAAAACTTAATATGAAGGACGCATTGGTGGTGGGGGAAGGAGGGTATAAAATCTCCTGAGGCAAATAGATGCCTAGAGGTTAAGAGTAATGAGAGAACAACTGGGCTGAGGTTTTAAAGCCTATTATTTAACATCTCCTCCATGAAGCATTCTTTAATACCTCTGGTTACATACAAGTTCACTCTCTAGTCTCCTACTACTTTGTACTGCTATTAAAATAATTATCACACACACTAAATTTTATTATACATGGGCAAGTTCAGGGGTCCATGCATAGTGGATTGGATATCTGTTGTGGCATAAAAAAACGCCTTTTGCCCCCGCACCCCCCAGAAAACAGTGGCTTAAAGCAACTCTTTCTTTGCTCACAATTCTGCCATTTGGTTAGGGCTTGGTTGAGGTATTTTCATCTCAGCTCTTTGTGGCTAGGGTCCCTCATGTGGCTGTACTCAGCTGACCCTACGCTCGGGCTGTAATGCCCAAGGAACTCTGATATATTTCTGGATTTCTGTCCACGTGGGGTCTCCAGGATAGCTGAGACCTCCTTATGTGATGGCCGGCTTCCGAGAGAGCAAAAGCAGAGGCTCATGCTACTGGTTAAAGTAAGCCACAAAACCAGCCCAGTTTCAAGGAGAGGAGAAATAGACTCCATGTCTTGATGAAAAGAAAAGCATAAGTATGTAGACATGGGAGGACTTGCTGGAGGACGTCTTTCAAGACAATACACCAGACAATAAGCAAATCTTAAATAAAATATTTGGTGAATAAGTGAACAAAATTGCTGCTTCCAGAGCACTGGTCAAAGGGCCACTGAAGAAAAACATCCCTTTGAAGCTGCCAGTGAATGAGAAAGTCAGCCTATACTATCTCAGGCAGCATGGAACCCAAGAATTGAACCGTTGATGGACTTGCCCCTGAAGCACTGCGCACACATTTGGCTTGGTTGGGGCCTGCTGACTGCTCTAGCATAGTGTGGTAGTTATTAACTGTTCACAAAAATTTCCATTTTCCTGATTGCACAGTTGCAGTACCTGCTTGCTCTGAAATTAGATGTGAGCCATGTGACTTCCTCTGGAAGGTAAAATGTGACAGGACATGATAATTGTCACTCTAAACAGAAATTTAGGGACCAGTGTGCACCTTGCCACACTGGGTCCCTGAGTGATTACAGTGAGGAAAGCCCCAGGGGTGAGCCCCAGAGAATCACCCCAGGGCCTTGGAAGACCAAGATTCAGGCCAGGCAACCAGGACCAAAATCAATACCTCATGGAGCATGAGTAAGAAATATACATTTGTTTTGTTAGGCCACTATAATTTTTGTGTTTTTTTTTTTCTGTAGCACAATTGTATTGTTTTGTACTGTTGCATAACAGATCACCACAAAATTCAACACTTGAAACAATATACATTATTATCTCAGTTTCCATGGGTTAGTACTGGGCATGCCTGAGCTGGGTCCTCTGCCCAGGATCTCACAAGGCAGAAATCAAGGTGTCAGCTGCCTGCATCCTCACTGGGAGACTAAACAGGGGAAATATCTGCTGCCAAGCTTTCTGGAGTTGTTGGTAGAATTTAGTTTCACACAGTTTCAGAATTGAGGTCCCTGTGTACTTGCTGATTGTCACCTGGGAGCTATTCTCAACTCCAGAAACTGCTCACGTGTCCGGCCATGTTGCCTCCTCCACCTCCAAAGGTGGCTGTGGGAAACTTCTTCCTCTCAAATCCATCTCACACTACACATCTCCCTGACCTCTCCAGTCTGTGACCTCTAGACTCAGATTTCAAGAGTGTATGTTTAGGTCAAGCCCACTAGGATAAAAGCCTTTTCTCCAAGTCATCCATGCCACATAGATCTATAACATGTATAGTCCTGGGGTTCATACAGAGTGTGTACACCAGGGCATGGGCATCTGAGGGACACCTTAGAATTCTGCCTGAGACAATGACAGCCAGCACTGGTTGCCACACGTGGTTCAGAGGCACCAAGAAGACCCGAAAAAGCAACAGAACAAATCCCATTCTCTTTTTAATCCCGATCCAATTCCTTTTTCAGTTCACAACATTTTTCCAGAGTGTGTATGTTGGGACTTTTCCACCAGAGAGGACATGGGTTCATGAAAGCTATATGCTTTGGGGATACATGGGAGTCAAGCTGAAGCATCCAGGGCTGAATTGTTCCCTCTAAACTCAAAGGTCTGTCTCAGCTTGGCTGGTGTAGCTCAGTGGATTGAGTATGGGCTGTGAACCAGAGGGTCGCCAGTTTGATTCCCAGTCAGGACACATGCTTGTGTTGCAGGCCAGGTCCCCAGTAGGGGGTGCACAAGAAGCAACCACACATTGATGTTTCTCACCCTCTCTTTCTCCTTCCCTTCCCCTCTCTCTAAAAATAAATAAATAAAATATTTAAAAAAAGTAAACTCTAAGGACTGTCTCATACCACACCTCAGCCTCATGAAGACTTTCATATCCTTCTTCACCACATTTATTAATCACATGTTAATTATTACAGTCATTTTTGAAAAATTGATACATATGGGAATCTGTATCAATGAGCTTTAAATTGCTCATTATCCTAAACTAGGAAACCAGTTTCTGAAATAATCAAAATAATTGCTCAGATTTATGTGTAAGGGAAGGGATTGTAAGGTTACTTATCACCAAATAAAAACACATCAATATTCTACCTTAGTAGACTAGATAAATTCAAATAGGTCTGTGTCATGGACTGTCATGTAGCCATTAACAATTGTATTTTTGAGCCCTGGCTGGGGTGGCTTAGTGGATTGAGTGCCGGCCTGAGAACCAAAGGGTCGCCAGTTTGATTCCCAGGCTAGGGCACATGCTTGGGTTGTGGGCCAGGTCCCCAGTAGGGGGCACACAAGAGGCAACCACACATTGATGCTTTTCTCCCTCTTTTTCTCCCTCCCTTCCCTTCTCGCTGGAAATAAATAAATAAATAAAATCTTTAAAAAAGAAAATTATAATTTTGAAAAATATTTAAAGACATATCTTTAACTTTGTTATTAAATAGAATATAAATTGCATATATAAAATTACTTCACTTTGAAATATGTAACTATATACACAGAAATGTCGTAAGGAAATATGAAAAAACATTTCAATTGTTCATTTCAAAGTGATAGAATTCTTTCTTTCTTTTTCCTAAATTTATTTTCCAAATTTTAGCAATGAAATTACATTGCTTATAAACCAGAAAAATAAAGAATAGATATTAGTATTTTAGTTTTATTTCAGGCTCCTCTAGCATTTTCAAGGCAGCCTCTTATAAATTATTAATAGTTGGTAATAAAAATGTTATTTATTTTTGAAACAAAGCAACAATTTGTTTACTTGGTTTGCATGTCTGCAAGTACTTGAAAGTTGCAGAATTTATCAATAATTTAATTATCCAGATTTTGGGGCTATTTAAATCAATTTCCAAAGTAGTCTACATTTTCTTTATGAGCAAAAGTGTGTGTGGTCAGAAAACTTAGGGGAAATAGATAATTCCTTAGAAACATACAACCTTACAAGGCTGACATGAAGAAACAGAAAGTCTGAACAGACCAATTACTAGTAAGAAGATTGAATCAGTAATGAAAGAAACCTTCCTAATTAAAAAGATATATGTACCCCTATGTTCATTACTACATTATTTACAATAGCCAAGATATGAAAGCAACCTAGGTATCCATCAATGATGATTGAAGATGTGGTAAATGCACACACACACACAATGGAATGTTACTCAGTAATAAGAGAAGAAAATTTTCCATTTACAATAAATGGATGGCCTAAAGGGGATTATGCTAAGTGAAATAAGTTCAACAGAGAAAGATAAATACTGTATGATTTCATTTATACATGAAATCTAAAAAAAAATAAAACAAATGAATAAACAAAATAAAACAGAAACAGACCCATAGATATAGAGAATAAGCTAACGGTTGTAAAGGGGAATGAGGGGAGGAGACAGGTGAAATTTAAAGAAGAAAGAACAATTCTACAGTTGACTGAACTTTTTTGAAACTGACAGTTTGCCCCAAGAGTTAAAGATTCCTGGACCTCAGCTTGGTAAAAACAACTACAACAACAACAAAAAACAAACATCTTCCAAAATTCTAGGATCAGATGGCTTCACTAATAAATTCTATCAATATTCAAATAAGAATTAATATCAATCCTCTCAAACTTTTCCAAAAAATAGAAGAAGAGGGAATAATGCAAACTCATTTTACAGGCCAGCATCACCCTGACGCCAAAACCAGACAAAGACACCAGTGGAAAATTATAGACAATATCCCTGATGAACACAGATGCAAAAATTCTCAAAAAAAATATTAACAAGCTGAATTCAATAAAACACTAAAAGGAACAGATACCATAATCAAGTGGGATATGATTGCAGCCAAGGATGCAAAGATGGTTCAACAACTGCAAATCAGTCACATGATAAAATGCATTGACGGAATGAAAGATAAAAATCATATGGTCACCTCAATTCATGCAGAAAAAGAATTTGACAAAATTCAACTTCATTTTGATACAAAGTCTCAATAATGTGGATGTAGAGGGAACATACCTTGGCATAAAGGTCACGTATAAGAAGCCCACAGCTAACATTAGTCTCAGTGGTAGAAAGACGAAAGCCTTTCCTCTAGATTGGAAACAAGACTAAATGCCCACTTTCACCACTATTATTCAGTATAGCGCTGGAAGTCCAGACCAGAGTAATTAGACAAGAAAAAGAAATAGCATGTGAATTGGAAATAAAGACTTAAAAGTGTTACTATTTATAGATGACATGATATTATATATAAAAAAACCCCGCTAAAGATTCCACCAAAAAACTGTTAGAATTAGTAATGACTGAATTCAGTAAGTTGCAAGATATAAAATCAATATACAAAATAAGTTGTATTTCTATACTCTAATAACAAACTATCAGAAAGAGAAATTAAGGAAACAATGTCATTTACAATTATTTCCCCAAAAATAAAATACCTAGAAATACATTTAACCAAAGATGTGAAAGACCTGTACACTGAAAACTGTAAGACATTGAGGAAAGAAATTGAAGATGACAAATAAATGGAAAGATATTTCATACTCATGGATTAGAAGAATTAGTATTATGAAATATCCATACTACAGATTTAATGCAATCCCTATCAAAATTCAAATGGTAGTTTTCACAGAAATGGAACAAAAATATCCTAAAATTCATATGAAACCACACACAAAAAAATACCCAAATAACCAAAGTAATCCTGAGAATGAGCAGAACTGGTGGCTTATTTGCAAGTTTGTTTCTTTGCTTGTTTGTTTTTTAAAAGACTGACTTGAGAAATTAATGAGTTAAAATACAGAAAGTGGTAGAATTACTTTCTAAATAGCTTGTTCTTTGCAAAAATCAACAAAATAAGCAAACTTTAGCCAGTTACTCCTAAGAAATAAAATAAAAAAGCACAATTACACAAAAAAGGAATAATAAAAGGAGTATTATTTTTTAAAGAAATCACAAAAGAGAGAGAGGAAGATAGTGGCGAGATAGGTGGAAGCGGAGTCCACTTCCCCCTGCCCACTGGTGAAACACCTAGCCAATCTTCTGAGGAACAGAGAGAACAGCCAATGGTATTCCAGCGTGTATGAAGATTGGAGACTAGAATTATAGAGGACATTGAATGATCGGATGATAAGGAGAGTGCTTTGGGGACCCAGCGTGGGGACCAGGGCGGGAAGCAGCCCTAAGCCTGCCGGGTCTGCTGCAAGATTCTGGGGAGAGAGCCAGGCTGGGCTGTATGAGAGGCCAGGTGCTTGTTTGGACTGGCGGGCTTAAATAGGAAGAATTAAAAAAAAAAAATAGAGAAAAAGAGGCACTCCACAGGCTGTTTGGGGAATTCTCTGCAGCAGCCGTCTGCCTCTACACCTGCAGTCCTGGAGTCGGTGCCCGCCCGGTGACTGGCGGCCCAAGGCACCCACGAACACTCCAGGAGAACCGGGAAGGTGTGCAACCTGTGGCCCGCAGCCTGGCAACAGCTTGCCTGCGCCCAATCCAGGGGAATTGGGGACGGTGTGCACCCGGTGATCCGCAGCCTGATGGCTGCCCACCCACACTCACTTCAGAAGTAGAGGGGGGACAGGGGGTAGGCAGTGCACACAGGTCTGCGGAGCTCATGCCCAGTGCCAGGGACAAAGTGCCTCCCACCAGAGTGCTGCAGGGCCAACTGGCTCTGTAGGAGATAGGCTGAAGTGCCCGCAGAGGGGAGCTGCAGTCTGCAGGCGGAAAGACTTGACTCAGTGGGGGACTAAACTACCAGGACGGGGCTCTGAGAGTTCCTAGCATCTACGCCAGCAAAGAGCAAGAAGGTTGTGTGTGAGTTGCCCCTAACTGGTGCACCTCAAGGACAGCACAGCTGGTGGACTACAGGCCTAGGCTGGGCGCAGAAGGGCACCTAGGAACTGGGCTGGAGGCTGGACAACAGGGAAGAGTGCGTCTCAGGAAGGGAGAAAAGTGAAACAAATACCTTCCCAGCCTAACACAGCCAGGAAGACCAGAAGAACGGGCCTGACCAGTTTAAAGCCAGCAGAAGGCTTTTGTTTTTTTTTAATTCCTTCTTCTTTTCTGTCCATCTTTATTTTTTTATTCCTTCTTCCTCCCTTTCCTTTATTATTCTTTGTTCTTTCCCTCTTATATTTATTTAATTTAAAATTTTTCTTTCAATTCCTTCTTCCTTTCTTTCCTTCTTTCTTTTATATTCCTCTTTCCTTCCTTTTCTTTTTTTACCCATTCTCCCTTCCTTCCCTTTTTTTTCTTTTTTTTCTTTTCTCTTCTTTTCTCACAGGTGAGACATTAAAACCTGGAGCTGTGAAAAGACCAGAGTTATCCCAAAAAACAGAGACAGTGAGACAAATTTCACTTTGCTACTCCAGAGAACTTGCAAAGTGGGAGCGGTGAACACCAGTACACATACTGGAAGAGGAAATCCACCAATGAAGGAAGCACCAACAGAAAACAACAGAAGAAGATGAAGGAGGAAGTGGAACCCACACTAACCTCAATCCGGAACTGAACTGGAAATACAACCAATTGGTGGAGAAATTACCCACAGCAAACAACTGAACAAGAGTGAGAGAGAAGCCTCAAAACTTTGTTGACACAGAAAAATCAGCTTCAACACAACCTGTCCACACCAGCACCACAGACTACAAGGTGTGGTAAGACAGAGTAACCCTCAGTTAACCAGCTGGAGGAGAGGACCCACCAAAGAAAGACCCAACAACAAACAAAACCCAAAGACATACAGAGAGCCAACATAAACAACAGTCCAAGACCAGCGAGCTCAGGAGGCTAAGGAGACTGCACCACTGAATCTCACAGGTATTCTACCATAGAAGTTCATACCATAAACACAGGGAGACAGAACAGATCAATTTAAGAAACAGAGGCTAACAAGAAGAGTCTCACAAACAATGGGAAGACAAAAAACAATCCCCAAATGAAAGGAAAGGAGGAAGCCCCAGAAAGAATGATAAATGAAATTGGGAGGAGGGGAAGATGGCGGCGAG
>PVJI01022416.1:0-25175 GCA_004026765.1 Micronycteris hirsuta | reverse complement strand
CTTGGTGCCTTCTCTCATGAGTCCTTATATAAAACCCCTTAACATTTCATATAGTAAAGGCTGCGTGATGATGTACTCCTTGAGCTTGACCTTATCTGAGAAGCACTTTATCTGCCCTTCCATTCTAAATGACAGTTTTGCTGGATAGATTATTCTTGGTTGTAGGTCCTTGCTTTTCATGATTTGAAATATTTCTCTCTAGTCCCTTCTTGCTTGGAAGGTCTCCTTAGAGAAATCCGCTGACAGTCTTATGGGAATTCCTTTGTAGGTAACTGTCTCTTTTTCTCTTGCTGCTTGTAAGATTCTTTCCTTATTCTTGACCTTGGTTAATGTTATTATGATGTGCCTTGGTGTGTTCCTCTTTGGGTCCCACTTCTTTGGGGTTCTCTGAGCTTCTTGGACTTCCAGGAAGCCTATTTCCTTTGCCAGATTTGGGAAGTTCTCCTTCATTATCTGTTCAAAAATACGTTCAATTTCTTGGTGTTCCTCTTGTCCTTCTGGCAGGCCTATGATCCGGATGTTGGGTCGTTTACAAATGTCTCTGAGGTTCATGAGTCCCTCATTTTTTTGAATTCTTGTTTCTTCCTTCTGGTCCACCCCATTGGTTTGAGTCCCAGCTTCCTTTTATTCCCTATTGGTTCCCTGTAAATCTTCCTCTGTTATCTTTATTGTTTTGTTCATGTGATCAACTATTTCTTCCAGTTTTGTGAGCATCATGATTACCAGTGTTTTAAACTGGGCATCTGTTAATTTGGCTATCTCTTCATCCGTTAGTTGTAATTTGGTCTGATCTTTCGTTTTGGCCATTTTCATTCTTTTTTATCTCGGCACCCCTGTCGGAGTCTTAGGTGTTTGTTGGTGCCTGGCAACCTGGGTCGCTTTTTTGTGACGTTTCCTCTGGGGGTGGGGCCTGGGAGGGAGCAATGGCGTCTGCCGTTCACCGCCACTCCCTATCACCCTCTGCTCCCCAGTTCCCCACTGCCTTTTCCGCCAGTCTTGGCCCTGCTGATTCCACTGGCCTCTCCAGTTACGCCGCCGGCCTGCGAGGTTCACCCGTTGTTCAGGGTAGCGTTTTGTTTAGGCGCTACTGGGGTGAGTTCCTCTGGGCAAACTGCCTCTCACTCCGTGCCTCCACTCGGTTCTGCCCCGCTTACCGGCCTGGATGTACGTCCTCCCCAACTTCCTGGGTGTCGGACTTCCCTTCAGTTCGATTCTGTCTGTTCTGGTTGTTTATTTTTCGCTATTGAGTTCATTGTTTAAACTCTCTGGTTGTGAGCGGTGGTGCAGTGCGTCCACCTACGCCGCCATCTTGGTGGAAGTCCCTCGAATTTTGCCATTTTAATGATGATGTGTCTTGAAGTGGGCCTGTTTGGGTTCCTTTTGATTGGGACTCTCTGTGTTTCCTGGATTTGTGTGACTTTTTCTCTCATCAGATTAGGGAAGTTTTGCATCATTACTTTTTCAAACAGGTTTTCTATCCCTTGCTCTTCTTCTTCTCCTTCTGGTATCCCTATAATACGGATATTATTACGTTTCATGTTGTCCTGCATTTCCCTTAATACCTCTTCATTCTTTCTGAGTCTCTTTTCCTGTTCCTGCTCTTTTTGGGTTTTTTTTTTCTACCTTGTCTTCCAGCTCGCTGATCCGGTCCTCTGCTTCATCAAGCCTGCTTTTGATTTCTTCTATTGTATTCTTCAGTTCAGATATTGTATTCTTCATTTCCTCTTGGCCCTTGTGGATCATTTCTATTTCCTTTTACATGTTGAAATAATTTGCAGGGAGTTCATTATAGTTTCCCTGTACTTTCTGGAAATTCTCTGCGAGCTCATCAAGCTTCTTCAACTTCTTGATAACCAATGTTTTGAACTCACTATCTGATAGTTCGCTTGCCTGTGTTTCATTTATCATTTTTTCTGGGGCTTCCTCCTTTCCTTTCATTTGGTGATTGTTTCTTTGTCTTCCCATTGTTTGTGAGACTCTTCTTGCTAGCCTCTGTTTCTTAAATTGATCTGTCAAGTTCTCTGGAGTAGCGAAGTTAATTTTGTGTCACTGTCTCTGTTTTTAGAGCTGACACTTGTCTGGGTCTAGCTCTGTTCTCTTTTCAACTCCAGGTTTTAATGTCTCACCTGTGGATAAAGAAGAGAGGGGAAGGAAGAACGAGAAAGGAAAGAAAAAAATAAAGTAAAAAAATATAAAATGAAAAATATAAAAATTAAAATAAAAAATAACAAATAAGAAGAGGAGAAGACTAGGAATACTAAATGAAAGGATGGAAGAAGGAATTTAAAAAATAAAGAAGGACAGATAGGAAGGAGGGTTGGGAAAAACAAACAAACAATCAAATACAACAAACAAACAAAGAAAAAACTGCTGGCTGGCTTTAAAAGTGTCCAGTCAGGCCTGCTCCCCTGGTCCTCCTGTCTGTGTCAGGCATCTGATCATTTAATTTCCCCTGTAATCTTGGTCACCAATCTTCATATATGCTGGAATACTGTTGGGAGTTTGCTCTGTTACTCAGAAAATCAGCTAGGTGTTTCATTTGTGGGGAGGAGTACGTGGACTCTGCTCCCCCCTATCTTGCCACAATTTATTTCTCTCTCGTTTGGGCCTCCCCCCCCCCCTGCCTCGGTGTGCCTGTTACTTTAAGGGGCGGAGCTTTAGGTGTTCACCAGGGCTGGCTAACCCATGTCATCATGTTTGACGCTGTCTGTGGGGGCGGGGCCTGAGAGAACAATGGCACTTGCTCCACTCTCCGCACCTCCCCAGCTGCCCACAAGCAAGTTGATCCCCTCCTTGCTGGCTCTGGGGTGAGTGGGCGAGCCTGCACAGTTCCGAGTCCCCGTGGGCCTCCCCAACAAACTCTTCTGTGAGGCTTGTGGTTCCTCCTGCCACCACCTCAACCCCCACAGGTGTCCTCAATCGGTGGTTTGAGGCTTTATTTCCCTGCATTGGTGGGCCAAGCAATCTGTTGCGCCCCCCAGCTTTTCCTCCTGGTCTATTCACGTGCTAATGAGGGACCGCCCAGTCCACCAGTCTCAGCCCTGGTCTCACAGAGTGTGCCCACCTCGCTTTGGCCAGGCACGCCCACCACGACCGCTTCAGGCAGCTGGAGCGACACCAGCACTGCTCCACAAACCACGCCTCCCTGAGCGCCCTCCACCCGGCTCCGCCCCTGCCTACCCGTCTGGATGAACGTGTCTTCTTTAAGTACTTGGTTGTCAGACTTTCACTCAGTTCAGTTTTCTGTCATATCTGGCTGCCCTTATTTCTTGTCATATTATTGCTGTTTCAGTACTATTGTAAATAATTGTTGTTCCATACAATTGTAAATACTACACAGCAACCCTCCCTGATCTTAGTCCACTTCACTTTATCCCTGAGCATTATTATTGTTGTGGTTAACTCTATTCTTCCTCACACTATGCCTACTTTCTATCCTTTACTCTGACTATATCTCATCATCTAACCTTGCACAACTGCTCTGTTTTCTGGGTTCCGTTCACAATTGTCCTCCCCTCTAACAAGAATCTTATCTCTCTTTCACCTTTTATAAAAAGTGGCTAGTGGTGTGGAAAGCCAAGAAGGATAATGTGTACTAAGGGAGTTAGAAGCAGGCCTAGGATTCAGCACAGCTGCCCTAGGCCGTGAAAGAGTTACTGATGGATTGTTGCAAAAAAGAATGACTTGGCCTCTTGCCATATAACTGTACAAGTAGAAGCAGGATATGTTCTTAGAAAACTAAAAAATATACTTACCCCTGTGGTTTGCCCTCCCATGCTCTGCTTCAAAGCTTGCTCCATATGTACAGCCTGACCATACCAATAAACAGTTCCCTCCTCTGCATCCCAGGGAAGGGACTCCACCTGACCCCGCTTTGCCTCTGCCTCTTTATTTCTTAAACCCCCATCACCTTCCCTCCTGACCTGATTGATCCAGCCATGCTAGTCGCAGAAAGTGGGGTGAAATATCACATTTAACGATGTACTTATACAAAGAATCTCCTATCTCTTCTCCACTTGCTGGTACTTTAAATCCCATAAAATACTTTCCCACTGTCTTAATCCATTTTGCCTACCCCCTGCCACTGGTCACATACAAGAGTAGGTGGGACCTGCGAATATCAGGGTACCTACTGGAAGAGAAAAACCACCAACAAAGGAACCACCAAAATGTAAAAACCCAAGTACAACAAGAGAGCCCACACAAACAGAAGAAAACACACGCCCAGAGCATCCAGAAAAGGAGAACAAAGAGATCACTCCAGTGAACCCCATAGAATTTCTACTATAGAAGTTCACCCTACAAAGACAGCTAGCAAAGCAAAACATCAGGAAATCCAGACAAACAAAAAGAGTCACCTAAACTGGGGAGACAAAAAAAGAGCATGCAATCAAAAGGAATGGGAGACTCTCCACTAAATGATCTAAACGAAATGGAGGTAACCAAACTATGAGATACAGAGTTCAAAATAATGGTTATAAAAATGCTCAAGGAACTCACAAACAACTACAAGGAGCTGAGTGAGAACTACATCAGCATGAAAAAGGAAGTAGAGGGGGAGGAGGGAGGCTGGGGAGGTGGGACGGGAGGGGAGAGGCTGCAAATAACTGTAATTAAACAAAAAAAATTAATAAAAAAAAGAAAAAAGAAAAAGGAAATAGAAACTATCAACAAAAATCAGGAAGAAATGAACAACAAAATCTCAGAAATAAAAAACATATTAGAATGAATTACATCCAGGCTTGATGAAGCAAAGGATCAAATCAGTGAGCTGGAGAACAAAGTAGGAAAAAAAACACCCAGATAACCAAGAAAAGGAAGAGACCCAGAAAGAATGAACAGATGGTAAGGGAGCTGCAAGACAACATGAAACATAATATGGGAGAAGAATAGCAAGAAATTGAAAACTTATTTGAATAATGAAGGAGATCTTCCCCAAGCTGGTAAAGGAAATAGACTTCCAGGAAGTCGAGAAAGCTCAGAGAGTCCCAAAGAAGTTGGACCCAAAGAAGAACACACCAAGGCACATCATAATGACATTACCCAAGATTAAAAATAAGGAGAGAATCGTAGAAGCAGCAAGAGAAAAGGAGACAGTTACCTGCAAAGGAGTTCCCATAAGACTGTCAGCTGATTTCTCAAAAGAGACCTTTCAGGTAAGAAGGGCTGGAAAGAAGTATTCCAAGTCATGAAAGGCAAGGACCTACATCCAAGAATACTCTATGCAGCAAAACTTTCATTTAGAATGGAAGGACAGATAAAGTGCTTCTCAGATAAGATCAAGTTCAAAAAGTTCATCATCACCCAGCCCTTAATATATTGAAAAGTTAAAGGGATTTATATAAGGCATGCAGGGATATCAACAGGGGAGTGGGAGAGGAGAGAGGAGGAAAAAGTACAGAGAATAAGTAGCACAAGTGGTAGTAGAAAACTGACAAGGGGAGGTTAAGAATAGTATAGGAAATGTAGAAGCCAAAGACAAAAACTAAAGGGTGGGGAAAGGGGGGGTGTGGGGCAGTGGGGAATAAAGGGGGGGATGTGACAACTGTCATAGCATAATCAATGAAATATATTTTAAAAAACATAACCAAAATCAACAAGCCTTTAAGCAGACTCATCAAGAAAAAAAGACAGAGGACCCAAATAAGCACATTCAGAAATGAAAGAGGAGAGGTTGCAACTGATACCACAGAGATACAAAGGATTGTAAGAAATTACTACAAAGAACTGTATGCTATGAAATTTGAAAACTTAGGTGAAATGGACAAATTCTTAGAAAAATATAATCTTCCAAAATTCAATGAAGAAGAAGCAGAAAGCCTGAACAGACCAATGACAGCAGACAAAATTGAAGCAGTAATCAAAAACTCCTGACACAAAAGTTCTGGACCAGATGGTTTCACAGGAGAATTCTACAAAGCCTTTAAGGAAGAGCTAACCCCTAACCTTCTCAGACTTTTCCAAAAAAATTCAAGAAGATGGAAGACTCCCAAACTCTTTTTATGAAGCCAGCATCATCCTAATCCCAAAACCAGATAAAGACACAACAAAGAAAGAAAATTTCAGGCCAATATTGCTGATGACATCGATGCTAAAATACTCAAAATATTTGCAAACCGCATCCAGCAATACATTAAAAAGATCATACACCATGACAAAGTGGGATTCATCCCAGGAGTACAAGGATGGTACAACATTCTGAAATCAATAAATGTAATACATCACAGAAACAAAAGCAAAGACAAAAAATCACATGATCATATCTATAGATTCGGAAAAAGCATTTGATAAGGTATAGCACTCATTTATGATAAAAAACATTCAGCAAAGTGGGAGAATAGGGAGCATTCCTCAACATAATAAAGGCTGTATATGAGAGACCTACAGCCAACATCGTACTCAATGGGCGAAAACTAAAATCTTTCCCGCTAAAATCAGGAACAAAATGACTTCTGGCCAAGATGGAGGCATATGTGGACACATTGTGCCTCTGCTCACAACCAAAGAGGAAAAACAACAATTTAAAAAGGAAAACAAACAACCAGAATGGACAGAGAATCAAACCAAGTGGAAGTCTGACAGCCAAGAAGTTAGAGAGGACACATTCATCCAGACCAGTAAGCAGGGTGGAGCTGGGCAGAGAGCACGCGCAGCGAGTTGGCAGTTTGCCTGGATAGACTCACAGCGGGTGTGCCTGGCCAAAACGTGGCCCAAGCACTCAGCGAAGCCCATGACTGGCACACCAGGAGAAGCCTGTGGGAACCAGCGGGGCCGAGACTGGTGGAACAGGCAGTCCCTCTTTCTCACACAGATAGACCAGGAGTAGGAGCTGGGGAATGGAGCAGACTGCATGGCCCACCATCGCAGGGAAAAAAAGCCTTGGACCACCTGTTGAAAGCACCTGTGGGTGTTGAGGCAGTGACAGGACTGGCTCCCAGCCTTGCAGGATAGATTATTGAGGGGAGGTGAATGGGAGCAGGCGGTAAACAGAGCAAGTGCCATTACTCCCTTCCAGGCCCCGCCCCCAAAGGAAGCCTCACAACACAACTACATAGGTTACCCCACACTGGTGAACACCTAAGGCTCCGCCCCTTAAAGTAACAGGCACACCGAGAAAAAAAATTGCCCAAATGAAAGAACAGAACAGAGTTCCAGAAAATTTACAACTAAGGGACGAGGAGATAGCCAACCTATCAGATGCACAGTTCAAAACACTGGTAATCAGGATGCTCACAAAATTGGAAGAAACTTGGACACAAATAAATGAACAAATGAAGGATACGCTAAAGAAAATGAGGGGAAATGTGCAGGGAACCAATAGGGAAGAGAAGGAAACTGGGACTCAAATCAACGACGTAAACTAGAAGGAAGAAACAAGAATTCAAAAAAACTAGGAGAGGCTTAGCAACCTCCGAGACATCTGTAAATGGCCCAACATCCAGGTCATAAGGATGCCAGAAGGAGAAGAGAAAGGCCAAGGAATTGAACATTTATTTGAACAAATAATGAAGGAAAATTTCCCCAGTCTGGCAAAGGAAATACACTTCCAGGAAGTCCAGAAGGCTCAGAGAGTCCCAAAGAAGTGGGACCGAAAGAGGAACACACCAAGGCACATCATAATTACACTACCCAAGATTAAAAATAAGGAGAGAATCTTAGAAGCAGCAAGAGAAAATGAGACAGTTACCTACAAAGGAATTTCTATAAGACTGTCAGCTGATTTCTCAAAGGAGACCTTTCAAGCAAGAAGGGGCTGAAAAGAAGTGTGCCAAATCATGAAAGGACCTACATCCAAGAATACTCTACCCAGCAAAACTTTCATTAGAATGGAAGGGCAGATAAAGTGATTCTCAGATAAGGTCAAGTTCAAGAAGCTCATCATCACACAGACTTTATTCTATGAAATGTTAAAGGGATTTATATTAGGCATGCAGGGATATCAACAGGAGAGTGGGAGGGGAGAGAGGAGGAAAAAGTACAGAGAAAAAGTAGCATAAACGGTAGGTAGAAAACAGACAGGGGGAGGTTAAGAATAGTACGGGAAATATAGAAACAAAAGAACTTATGTGTATGACCCATGGACAAAATCTAAAGGGCAGGGAATGAGGGGGATGTAGGGCAGAAGGGAATAAAGGGGGGAAAATGGTGCCCGGCTGGTGTAGCTCAGTGGATTGAGCGCGGGCTGGGAACCAGAGGGTTCCAGTTCAATTCCCGGTCGGGGCACATGCCTGGGTTGCGGGCCAGGTCCACAATGAGGGCCATGTGAGAGGCAACCATACATTGCTCTTTCTCCCTCCCTTCTCCTCTCTCTGAAAACAAATAAATAAAATCTTTAAAAAAAAGGGGGGGGGAATGGCACAACTGTAGTAGCATAATCAATAAAATATATTATTAAAAAAAGATCAGTAACAAAAAATGTTGTCCACTATCACCACTTCCATTCAACATAGTATTGGAAGTTTTAGCCACAGAAATCAAACAAGGAAAGGAAATAAAAGGCATCCAAATTGGAAAGGAGGAAACAAAATTGTCATTGTTTGCAGATGATATGATAGTGTACTTAGAAAATCCTATAGACCCTTCCAAAAAACTGCTCGACCTAATAAATGAATTTGGCAAAACAGTAGGGTACAAAGTCAATATCCAGAAATCAAAGAATTTTTGTATATTAACAATGAAATATCAGAAGAAGAAATCAGGGGAAAAAATCCTATTTGATATAGCAAGAAGAAGAATGAAATACATAAGAATAAACCTAACTGAGGAGGTAAAAGACCTGTACTCAGAAAACTACACAACACGGAAGAAAGAAATCAAGGGAGACACAAACAAATGGAAATGTATACCATGCTCACGGATCAGAAGAATCAACGTCATCAAAATGTCCACACTACCCAAAGCAATTTATAGATTCAATGCAATACCAATTAAAGTACCAATGGCATACTTCACAGATATAGAACAAACACTTCAAAAATATATATGGAACCATAAACAACCCTGAATTTTGAGAAAGAGCAAAGTAGGAGGGATCACAATGCCTGATATCAATCTGTATTACAAGGCCACTATAATCAAAACAGCTTGGTACTGGCATAAGAATAGACACATACACCAAGGGAAGAGAATAGAGAGCCCAGAAATAAACCCAAGTCTCTATGGTCAATTAATTTCTACAAAGAGGGCAGCAGCATAAAATGGAGGAAAAATAATCTCTTCAACAAATGGTGTTGGGAGAGCTTGACAGCTACATGCAAAAAAATGAAACTCGGTCACCAACATACACCACACACAAAAATAAAGTCAAGGTGGATAAAAGATTTAAATATAAGTTGTGACACCGTAAAAGTCCTAGAGGCAGGAATATCTCAGATATTACATGCAGCAATATTTTCACTGATATGTACCCTAGAGCAAGGGACATAAAGGAAAGAATAAACAAATGTGACCTCATCAAATTAAAAAGCTTCTGCATGGCTAAAAAGGTTCTGCATGGCCAAAGGAAACAGCATTAAAATGAAAAGATTACCCACCATATGGGAAAACATATTTGCCAATGGTACCTCAGCCAAGGGTTTCATTTCCAAAATTTATAAAGAACTTACACAATCCACTCTAAGAAGACAAACATACCAATTAAAAAATGGGCAAAGGGCTTGAACAGACACTTCTCCAAGGAGAATGTGCAGAGTGTCCAGAGACATATGAAAAGATGCTCAGTATCGCTAGCCATTAGAGAGATGCAAATTAAAACCACAATGAGATACCACTTCAAACCATTGCGGATGGCCATCATAAACAAAGCAACAAACAACAAATGCTGGAGAGGTTGCAGAGAAAGGGAAATCTTTGTGCACTCTTGGCGGGATAGCAGACTGGTGAAACCACTATGGAAAACAGTATGGAATTTCCTCAGAAAACTAAAATTTGAACTGCGTTTTGACCAGGCAATTCCACTGCTAGAATTATGTCCTAAGAACCCTGAAACACCAATTCAAAAGAACCTGTGCACCCCAATGTTCATAGCACAATCTACAATAGTCAAGTACTAGAAGCAACCTAAGTGCCCTTCAATAAATGAATGGATCAAAAAACTATGAAACATTTACACAATGGAATCCTATGCAACAGAGAGAAAGAAGGAGTTCCTAACTTTTGTGACATCATGGATGGAAATGGAAAGCATTATGCTAAGTGAAATAAGCCAGGCAGTGAAAGACAAATACCATATGATCTCACCTTTAAGTGGAACCTAATCAACAAACAAATAAGCAGGCAAAATATAACCAAAGACATTGAAATTGAGAACAGGATGACAGTGACCAGAGGGGAGAGGGAAGCGGGTAATGGGGGAAAAGGGTGAAGGGTTTGCAGGAAAAATTATAAAAGACACATGGACAATCATAAGGGGGGATGGAAACAAGGGCAGGAGGTGGGGAGGTCTGGGTTGTGAGGGGAGGGGTTGGGGGAAATGGCAGAAAACTGTACTTGCACAACAATACAAATATTTTTTAAAAGATTTTATAATATTTTTTGAGAGTGTGGAAGGGAGGGAGAAAGGGAGAAAGACAAACATTGATGTGTGAGAGAAATGTGAATTGGTTTCCTCTCCCCAAATGGGGATGTGGCCTGCAACCCAGGCTTTTGCCCTTACTGGGAATCAAACTGGCAACCCTTCAGTCCACAGGCTGGCACTCAATCCACTGAGCTACACCAGCCAAGGCAATTATGCATATTTTCATGGATCTTTGCTTGCATTTACTGTCTAAGACTAGATAATTTTAAAATAAATAAATAGGCTATCACCAAAATTATATGTCAACCCATGTGATGATCCATTCATCATAGTTATGGCATCCCAAAGGTGGGGACAGACAACCTCACTGTCCCTTTGAACAAGCCAGTTGTCATTGCCTGGTCAGGTGGTGATGAGGACTTTTTCACAGATGACCTCATCTTTCCGTGAGGTTGATAAGTTTTCTTTTTCCCATTATTGTTGTTTCAATGCATAGAATACCTGTATAACATTGAAACAATTAATGAAACCACAAAAATAACATAGGTCCCCAGTGACTATATTGAGATTGGGCCCCTTTGTTTGCCACATGTAGGCCTCTCTATGGCAGGAATTTCCCTCTCAGTCCTCCTTATAGCAGTGAGGATAGTGAAATCACCCTCCTTTCAATAGCTGTTGAATTAAGCTTATTCTACATTGAACACATGGCAGAAACTTGGGAGTTTCATTTAAAAATCCAAAATAATTGATAATACCACTCAGTCTATTGGCCTCCAAAGCTACCATGGGGAGAGTTGGGGACTGGGGTGAGCAATAGGTGAGCACTTCCCATGTCATTTCTTTTTTTTTTTTTTTTAACATTTTTTTATTACTGTTCAAGTACAGTTGTCTCCATTTTTACCCTACAACTCCCCCCGACCCCAGTGATCCTATCTCCCACCCTTGATCCTACACCCCTTTGGCTTTTTCCATGAGTCCTTTATACATGTTCCTGACAACCCTCCCTCATTTTCCCCCATTATCCTCTCCTACCTCCCTTTTGGTTACTGTCAGTTTGTTCTTAATTTCAATGACTTTGGTTATATTTTGCCTGCCTGTGTGTGTTTTTTTTTTTTTTTTTAAGATTTTATTTCTTTATTTTTAGAGAGAGGAGAATGAAGGGAGAAAGAGCAATGTATGGTTGCCTCTCACATGGCCCTCACTGGGGACCTGGCCTGCAACCCAGGCATGTGCCCCGATTGGGAATCGAACCGGGACCCTCTGGTTCCCAGCACACACTCAATCCACTGAGTTACATCAGCTGGGCCCTGCCTGTGTGTTTTGTCTATCAGATTCCACTTATAGGTGAGATCATATGGTATTCATTTTTCACTGCCTGACTTATTTCGCTTATCATAATGCCCTCCAGATCCATCCATGCTGTTGCAAAGGGTAGGAGCTCCTTCTTAATTTCTGCTGCATAGTATTTCATTGTGTAAATGTACTATAGTTTTTTGATCCATTCATTTACTGATGGGCACCTAGGCTGCTTCCACCACTTGGCTATTATGAATTGTGGTGGTATGAACATTGGGGTGCATAGGTTCTTTTGAATTGGTGTTTCAAAATTCTTAGGGTATAGTCCCAGTAGTGGAATTGCCAGGTCAAAAGGCAGTTCCATCCCGTGTTATTTCCTTAAGTAAAACCCAGGTTCCATATTCATTTCTGAATATCGAAAGGCATGTCTTATGAAGATTATTGTCTTCATGGAAAGGGCTTCATATGTACTGTTCAAGTATTGTGTTGTGATAAGTACCAACAAAGCAGATGACATAATCACAATTCAACCCCTTGAGCTTTTCCAGCTGCAAGTTCACAGGAATGTAAACTGTTGAACTAACAAGAGAGTAAGAGGCCCCCCAACATATGTTCCCCAACACTGTGGCAGTGATTTCAACATGCATGTTCTGGAATTTACACGTTTTTAGCACAGCTCTGTGTGATTCCCGTGTAAGCAAGTGTAGATCATGTCTGTGGAATGGGAATTCTCTAATAGGAATTTGGCAAAGATGTATCTTTAAAAATTCTGGCTTGCTGTGCCCTGCATATTACATTAACCTGGTCCCATCTGCCACCGGACCTGAATTTACACCCTGATGCCCTGCTATGAGTAATCCTACCCCTGTTCTGCTTAGTCCCATGAATAATTAATCCAATGTAAATGTGTGCTAATGCCCCTAATAAAAACCCCGGCTGGGCAAGCCATGAGGCCTTTTCCTGAGATGGGAGGAATTGGCCACATGGCCCCAGTCTCTCTTTTCCCGCGTGTCTCAGTATGAGATTCATACACGCATCGGGTCGCGGTCACCCACGGGTATTGGCAGGTATGATCCCCCCCTCGACACAACACCCTACATTTCAGCTGTCAAAACCTTCACTCAGTGTCTTTGAAATTATTTTAGTGTAATATGTTTTCTCCTCTTAGACCAGAAACTCTGTGAGAACAAACCCATCTGCCATGGTCTGCCACAGTTACAGCCACGAGGGCCTCACACAATGCCCAATATAGAGTAAGCACACAGTGACTGTTTGATAAATGAGTAAGAGGTGGGTGGATGGATGAATGGATGGATGGTGGATGTAGCTGAATATATTCATATTGTACTATGATCTTGCTTTCACTTTCCAAAGAAAACATATTAAGAGTAGCATGTTAACACAGTGTAGAATGATAGAGAAATTGCCTTCCCTGTAATTTAGTTGAAGAAAGTCTCAAGTGATTTTTTAAGACATGTCTTAAGGGTTGATGACCATAGTTTTCTATTTGAATTTATTTTTTATAATAGCCCTTTATTCTGTGAATTTTATTTATGATATTTTTCTGTCTTCTTTCATTCTAGGCTTTATTCATTGCTTTATTGTTTGTTGTTTTTGTTGATATAACATCCCAGAATCTATGTGCCAATGGGCTGTTCATAAATTTTACCGGAAGAAACTCTATTATTGTCCACATTTATTGAAGAAGATGTCATTGAGACATGACAAATAGAATACTAACACATTTTAAATTTTTTGCCTTTGGCTTTCCTTGCATCATCCTATGTGGAGATTCACAGTTAACTCTTGAGTAATGCACAGTTTTCAACTGTGTGGATACATTTATACACAGATTGTTTTTAATTTGACCTGCTCAATTCAATTAACCTGTGCAGGTCAAACCTAGTTGTTCAAGGGTCAACTAGTAATTGGAAATTCTTGTACTCAAAAGACTAGCTTAAATTATACACAGATTTTCAACTTTGGAGGGAGTGGGCACTTCTAGCTCTAACAATTTCACCTATCCCATCCCCACCGCCAGTGTTGTTTAAGGGTCAAGTGTGCGCGTGTGTGTCTTCCAGTTTGAACATATACTATGTTCTGAAATATTCTTGCCATTAAGCAGTTCAAAGTTCAATTCCCATTTTGATAAAAACACTTAAGTGATAAAAAGGGAGTGTTTTAATTGGTTTGTTTTCAGACCTTAAATCTATCTGCTCTGTTTTGAATAGAGTGTTATATGAAAACATTGATCAGATGAATATCAAGCATTCTGCCAGCTTTCAATAACTTGGGCTGGAGAATGAATTGACACAAATATTCCTGAAGTTTTGGAGAGGATGGGAGGGGATGTAGGACCTTCATCTGTAAGATGAGAGCCATTTCCTTTCACCTCCTCTCTGAGTCCCACCCCATCCCAGGCCATCTCTGCCTTAAAAACGTTGCTTCCAGAAGCAGAGTGTGTTTATATATAGTTGGAACAATCAGATGTGAGGACATGTGTTGGAGTAGACAGAGCTGCCACAGTTCTGAAGATAGCAAGGATACCAGGAGGGAGAAGCTACCATGTCTGGCATTTGGAGAACTCACATTCCCTCATGCAAAGTGAGGGTTCCTGGGCTCCCAATTTCACAAATACCCACAATTAAAGGGACCACCCCACATGGACAAAACTGAGTTTATTCTCATGATATATACATGTCTCTCGTGTAATATATGCACCCAAGAGGCATGGTAAGATGGAACATACAAGTTATTATCAGTTTTCTCATTCTGTGAAGTTGTTCTGTTATATCCTTCAACTCAGAGGATATTACTGTTTCTGAACTGATCATTTTTAAAACCCCAGATCAGAAAGTATAAGACTTCATGTCCATGATGATTTTTCTTTTCTCACAAGAGCAAGTTCTACCCATGATAACATTATATCCTTCTACTATAAAGAACAACTTTTAAAAATAAAATCTATTTGTCCTAGTTACAGAAATGGATTTTTTAATAACTGCAATAATCACCAGTTGTGGATAGAAACTATAGAGAACCATTCCACACATTGTGGGAAATGTAGCCCAGCCATTCACTGTTTAAAAAATTTTAGTGGGAAGCATGTCAGCAAGCAGGCCCCATGTGTGTGGATGGGTCTTCCCGGGTAAATCATACCTGCATTTTTTCCTGGAGATAAAACTTGCTATGCTGAAACTCCCTCACCCTGGGTTAAAAGAACAAACGCTGATTGAATATCTTCGAAGCAGCTTCCTGAAATTCTGTGATAAACCTCTCAAGTACAGCCCAATACCTGTTGTCTTTACATTCACAAATGCCTCTTTTGATTTGCTTTCCTTGTTGTCTATCACCTAATGCGAACCTATGTATAGTAAATTAAAGTGGATTTCATCCCACAAAATCCGTGGAGGACTGCAACCGAATGCGTGAATGAATCTCACACAGAGACACACTTGGAAAAGGAATTCCGGTGCCACGGGTCTTTCCCTTCTGGTCTGGAAAGGCCTCGGGCGTAGCTCAGATGGGCTTTTTTATTAGAAGTTTTAGGATACATTTGCATTGGATTGGTTATTCATGAATTACATGCAGAACAGGGGTCTCCATCTAGGTCATAAAGATATATGGGAAGGGGATGGATAAGCGGGAGGTTTACTCAGTAAGGTAAACATTTGAACAAGGAAGAATTTCAGGGATCCATTAACATAAGCTCCTTGACTCTGGAAGGAAGAGGTTCAGCAAGGTAATAAATTTTTAGGAAGCATGTTTAGCCAGATTCCCATCAGAGAATTCTTTTTCCACTGACATGAACCGCTGGCCCACTCAGGAGGGTTTTTTCATGCGGAGCTGTGCTCACACGCCTGTATCCCGGGGCCGCATTTCTTCATGTGTGTGCAAAGAATTCCTGCCACAGTAAATGAAGACCACTCTAATGTAATGCACCCAGAAAAAAACAATAAAAGCCTGTTTAGGCAGGGCTCGGGGCCTCTCTCTGTTACCAGAGGGGGATCATGTAATCCCCCCGTTCTATTCTCTCAGATCTCACATGTGGAGTTATTTACGCATCAGCCACAGCATACAGATTCGGTAGGACAGGATCCGTGACAAGAAACTTGAAAGATGGTTTTGAAATAAAAGTTATATCCCATACAAATAAACTCACTGCAAAAGAAGCTTTGTTCCTGTGCTCAGAAATAGGTGTCTTACTAAAATTATTACTCTGTTATCTGTTCTGTCACAGTGGAGATATCATTGCCTTTGAAAATCTCCTAGTTATGATAGCATATCCAACAACTTGGAACAGTGAGTTCCGAATAAAATAGATTTACTTCAGACCCCTTTTATTTCAGACCCTGAAATATTCAGCAACTGCTTAATTAAATACAACTATTTTCCTGTGTGTAATGTTACTCGTCTGGCCTTAAACACTCACCCATTTGACCATTGTTGATTTTTGAAAGTTCATAGTGTGCCACACATTATGCTGGGAGAGACAAGGTCCCTATCTTCAAGGAGCATACTGTGTGGCTGCCCATCAGCTCTTTAATGTGTTCCTTTCCCTATAATATAAAAGGATGCATAGGTTCTGAACAATAAATGTGAAAGTGTCTCTATATTACAGTTATACCTCTTTGAATTAAAACACCAGAACTGTTAATAGCTAAAATATAATTCATCACAAGTTGAATTTTATTTTAGTTGGCCAAGACAATATGCTAGCACTTTGATGCTGTCTTGTTGATAAGTAAATGGACGTGTTTTAAAAACCTGTTTTTTCCCCTGACTGGTGTCACTCAGTGGATTGAGCATGGGCCATGAGCCAAAGGGTCGCCAGTTCAATTCCCATTCAGGGCACAAGCTTGGGTTTCTGGCCAGTTCCCTAGTAGGGCACTGAGAGGCAACCACACATTGATATTTCTCTCAATTTCTGCCCCTCTCTCTAAAAATGAATAAATAAAATCTTTTTTAAAAAGTGTCATGTTTATAAAACAAAACAAAACACTGTTTTGTGACCAGCACTCTTGAAGGCTGAATGAGGTATGAAATAAAACTAAAAACACAAACAACAACAAAAAAACATGGTCCCTTTACTTGAGGAGAATACCGTTTAATAGCTGGAGAACTCAGGTAGGCATGAAACAACTGTTCTCTTCAATGCACAGTGCAGTCTATCAGAAGTTTGGGAACTCCAAAATGTTGTAGGCCTCCCCAGAAAACATTTCCTGTGTCCATTTCCTATTGCTGTTGTAATAAATTAACACAAATGTGATGATTAAAGCAGAGCAAACTTATTATCTTGCAGTTCTGCATGTCACAAGTCCAAAAGATTTCTCACCAGGCTAAGAGCAAGGGGTTGTAAGAGCTGTGTTCCTTCTGGGGGACTTAAGGGAGAATCTATTTCTTGTCTTTTCCAGTTTCTAGAGGCTGCCCTGTTCCTTGTGTCTCTTCTCAGTCTCAGTCTTCAAAGATGGCAAAGCCTGACTGAGTCCTCCATGCTGCCCTCTCTGGTTCTCTGCACCTGGGAAAGGTCCTTTGACTTTTAAGGACCTTTTTTATTATATTGGGGGCCACCTGGATGATCCAGCATCATCTCCCCATCTCAAGGTCCTTACCCTTAATCACATCTGCAAAGTCCCTTTTGCCAGGGATCAGGATTTGGAAGTTTTAAGGGGCCATTATTCTGCCTGCCACACTGCCCTTGAGCTAGTTCTGGAAGAGTCAAAAGGATCCTTCTTTAGGAGACATTAATCTTGAGGGTGTTAGCTTGCATTTGTGCTGAAAGGTATGCAGGCAGTGAGGAGCCAGAGGTGAGAATGTTGTGGAGCAAGAGACTCTGAGTGAGGTCCAGATAATAGACAACTTGCCAATGCCAGGCTGAGGAATTTGGATTTCACTCAGGAGACTGTAGAAAACCATTGAGGAATCTTTGGAAGGAAATTGACAGGATACATTTGCCTTGGGGAGATAATTCTGGGAGTACAGTTGTCCCTCGCTATATCGCGGTTCACTTATTGTGGCTTCACTGTATCACAGGTTTTTTAAAAGAAATGTATCTAATATATAGATATTTAGATATATTAATATATCTATATATTTAAAAGAAATATATCTAATTCTGTATCGTGCAGTTTTTACTACATCACGGGATTTTGAGGCATATAGGTATTTATATAATATTTATGATTTTAATTATGTTTGCCTAAAAAATTTAAAACAATATAAAAAATGTTAATTCAAGCATATTAAAAGAATATTAAATTGAAATAGAATACAGTATGTATTTCATCAGCAGATGAATACCGTACTGTTCACAATGGAAATGCAGTATGCCACTACTGCTTGCACAAGTTTGCCAACGTGAGATTTTACATGGCACACTATTGGCTGATGGAATGGAAGGCGACCAACCGAAGCACTGTGTTCTCTATCCTGGGCACTGATTGGCTGAGTGACCGTAGCATCAGTCTGTTTGCTCTCCTGCACTGTGCCCATACGTTTGGCATCTCTCCTTGTCCACTTTACATTGATGTCTGACTACTGTTTGTAGTGTTGCTCTGTGGTGTTGTGTTTTTGTGAAATTTTCATAAAAGTTTGAATTTATTTCAAGCCCTATGATGCCACCCAAATGTTCTGTGCCTTCTAAGGCTTCTGGCAGTGAACCCAAGCACCAGAGGAATATGCTTACCATCAAAAAAAAAAAAGGTGGAACTTCTCGACATGTTAAAGGAAGGCACAAGCTATGTGGCTGTAGGCCGCCATTACAGGATCAACGAATCTACTGTTCACTACATAAAGAAAGACAAGAAGAATATTAGGTCTACGGCAACAATGACTTTTAACAAGAATGTAAAGAGGGTGGTCACTTCCCACAATAAGGCCATTGTGAGGATGGAGTCTGCATTGGCCCTGTGGATAAATGATTGCAGGAAGAAGAATATCTCGCTGGATACCAACACCATCTGGATGAAGGTCAAGAAACTTTATGATAGTTTTGAAGAAAGCATGGACATTCACAACGGGCGTTCACAACGGTGACGAGGATGAAGATAAGGATGATGACACAGAAGCAGGACCATCCAGTGCTTCTCCCACCAGACCAACCCCATTCAGTGCCAGCAAGGGCTGGTTTGACAAATTTTAGAGATGGTTTGGACTCAAGAGCGTTTCTCTGTGTGGAGAAGCTGCCTCTGCAGATGTCCACTCACAATTGTTGACGGACAAAGACCTGACGGAGATGACAAAGTCAGCAAGTGAAGAAGAGGATGAGGAACAAGACAAACTATGGGTTGGAGAAGAGGAGGAGGTTGGCCTAACACTCGATCGTCTTGCAACCATGGTCAGAATGGCCAAAGAACTTAAGCGAGTGGCTGAAGAATGGGACCCCCAGATGCTTCATTTGTTGCAACTTTGTAAATACAATCAAGAGTGGCATGTCAGTTTATTAAAACCTTCTCACTCAGAAGAAAAGGCATCACCAGCAACTCCCCATAACTATATTCATCACTCGGATGAAGAGATCAGTTACGCCTACGCCTTTAGCAGAAATAGAAGTTACGGCCCAGAGCAAAGATATTACACCACCTGATGAAGCGCCTGATGAAGTAGTGCCTTCAGAAGAGCTGTAATGCTCTTCTTAGCTGTGCAGTATGTTTCTCGTCGTCATGACCTTCATCGCCATCAGTACTGCACAGCTACATAATTCATGATCTTCATCATTCAAGTTGTAGTATACTTCACTGGTGAGTACCCATATAGAATTTTATACGTTGTTAAAATTACATAGGTTTAAGAGTGTAGAAAGTGTTTAAGAGCATATGAAATGTTTATAAGAGTGTGGGAAAGGTTAATAAGAGAGTGGGAAAGGTTTATAGGAGTGTGGGAAGGGTATATAAAGCCTTAAAATATATATAAATAATAAAATAAATATAATGCCACTACTTTGTGATTTTCACCTATCGTGAGGGTCTCTGGAATGTAACTCCCATGATAGGTGAGGGATCACTGTATTATCTTTAAGGATGAAGAAAAACAAAAAGTACTGAGGAGAATTGGTGGAGTAACTCAGGGGAGGCAGATAGTGCCAAAAGGGGCACGACAGGAAGGACCCCCCATTGTATCTCTAGGGGCTGCCACATGATATGTGCTCACTGAAGGTTAATGGAATAAATGAATGACAATAATTCTGATGACATTTCTGGATCTGTTGAAAATCCCAAATGCATTTAATATACCTGGAAAAGCTAAATAGAATTCCTCACTTTTTTTCTTTGTTATTTTGATGAATGACTTTTCCAGTGTGGGAATTCCTCTAATTCATTTTGAGTGTTTTCTCCTGTAGAGATTGAAACTTGAGTGGAGTTCTTTCCCACATTTTTTTTATGTTTCTGATTGTTTATATTTTGAAGAAAATATTTCAGTTTATGATTTAAATTTTTTGTTTACTGAAAGATCAGTTCTTTTCCCAGGAAGAGGCCCAAGGGAATTAATTTCAGAGACATATGAATTTACTTTTTATTATTTTAATATAAGCTTACTCATATTCTCCTTGAAATAATTTTTTAAATTACTAAGATACTGTATTTTCAGATGACTTCTTCTGAACAAATGAAACTATGTTGCATTTGCCATGTGGCAATGTACAGATTCATGCAGAATGGGATGAAGAACAGCCTGCCTAGAGCTGATGTTCTCAATTTGTACATATGGTTCACTCGGGAAGCTAGTTAAAACTAGATTTCTGGCTTCATCTGATTTACTAAAACCCTAAGGAGATGAACCCCAGACACCCCCATGGATTCTAATATAAATGAGTTCAAGACCACACTTGAAAAATACTGGCTTTGATCATTAAAGGTTACCTTCTTTCCTCCCTAATAGAAATGGTTTACTTTCCCATAAATTGCTCTTGTAAAGGAAAGTCTGTACCTCTCATTTTCCTTGTTAGTTCAGGCCTAAGATTTCTGAAACAACTAGCCATTTACAGATGTAGCAACTCAAGGAGGGACAATTAAGTGGACAAGAGTTGTAAAAATATATTTGTGGCATTAAATTATTTATAGATAATATTTTCATTGCATGTAACTATACAGCACTTGTAATACATGACCACAAGAGTGATACATCTGGCTAATATATTAAGTTCTAACTCTTTCTTGCTTACCATAATTAATAGAATTATAAAGGAAGGTTAGTATCATCCAAAATGAAATAAGGGGGAAATTTTCTGGGATCAATAAAGTGTGCAGAAGTATACAGAAAATATTACATAGAACATTAACCTATAGTAGTGATATGATTATTGCATGGTTTATATGTGAGAAAATACATTTTATTTTAAAAAATAATCCATTGTGCAAATTGTTTCTAGTGTGAAAATCATTCACTGATAACAGAATCAGTAAGATTGCCATTGAATTCAGGAGATGTCTAGTTTGGGAGCAAGAACTGGCAAAGAAGTACTCCTATAAAATGGTAGGCTTTCACCCTGGGGAGACTACCTTTTTATGCCTTTGATACCTCAGGCAGTAAGTGTCTTTTTATTTACCTATTATGATTGCTGTACCAGATGAGTAATATATGCCTCAACCCAAACCCATGAAGACCAACTTTACTCCTGGGCTTGGTGGTGGTCAGGAAATTTAGGTTTCCTCTCTTGTTCTATAGAAAGGCTCCACCTGGGACCACTCTGTCATCTTCTAGAGTGAGGGCCTTCTGTAACTGAGAGGGGAACAGAATGTGTATTTTCTAGAAACTGGGACTGGGGTTATAGAGGGGGAAAATTGGGGTTTAAGAAGAATGATGTCAATGATTGATGATCTTTATAAAGGGTGGTATAGACCCTGGAGTTATGATATTTAAATTGAAGCTACCTCAGTTTTAGGTCAATAAGGTATACATTACTTCACAGATACTCAACTACTGTCATATCAGAAGTGAAACAGCCTCCAAGGACTTCAGAACGGCTTTTGAGGAGCTAGTTCACTCTCGAAGTAGCCTGCAAACTGACATAATTTTTCATCTCCTTCTTAAATGTCTTTTCTTGCTGATGAATACTGCAACTATTGCCAAGACATTTTACAAAATGTGAGGAACCAAGAACTTGAAAGGGTAGGATTTTATCTATAAAATACAAATGTTTATGACTCATTATTAACCATTTTATTTGAAAAGACCCCTCAAGAGATGTCTAGAGGTAATTCACTGCACTGAAGGGCTTAGAATTCAGCTATTTTATAGTTAGTGAATTCTTGAGGGTGATATTTTTATTCAGTTTAATCATTTGGCAATTTTCCCAGGTGCTAATACATCTAATTTTTTGCTTTAAATGTAATTTAGCTATTGTTTATATCCTAATTACAGCTGATTTTGAAAGTATTGGTAATATCATTCACCCTGGGATTTTCAATAATGCTAAAGAGTTATCTTATTGATGCATACTAACTGAAAAAGAAGCAAGGCTCTGAAGTAGGGTGATTTGATGTGGATATAATCATGATATTACAGAACAGACCTGTGGAGGAGGGGGAACAATATACTATTACTGAATGGACCCCCCCTTCTGCTGGGTCCCCCTGCACTAGGTTCGCCTTGCCCACCACCAGGGAATTATATCTCTCAATGCCAGAGACTGGTGAAAAGGAAAGGAATCATTTATTCAAAAGTTATACAAACTTAAGAGTAATGACTTAATGTCTTCGCTGAGACCCCAAAGTCCCTTAGAATACCCACAATTGCACACACTCCTTCCTTCCCCCTCTGCCCAGTCCAGGGTACTGTATCTCAGGAAAAGAAATAGAAGTCCATGGCTCAGGTGGCTCCTCGGTTCTCAGCAATCCGTACTTGGTTGGCTGGCCTCCCTCTGTTCCCAGCACCATCAGCTGTGTCACTGCCGTAATCTCCAGTTAATCCAAAACCATGTGGCACCTTCTCATGGCCCACTAGCAAGAGTCCTTTCACCCCTTTTCTTCCCAGCAAGGTCTCTCCTGCTTCCCAGGCCACGTGGCAGAACGGAGCACTCCAAAGCCATGTGGTCCTGACTCTCACGTGGATGCTGTGCCTGGATTTAAATCCCAGTGCAAATCTTCCTCTGTAGTCCCATTTCTGACCCCTTCCACAATCAGCTACACCTGCCAGCATTCCCATATTTTTCTAGCTTTTCTGGGCTGCCATAGTAAGACCAGGCGGGCGTGCTCCCATGGCATGGAGCCCGTCATCTCTTAGCTCTTACACAGGAGCTATAACCTGGGGGAGTTGCCTCCCAGTTATGTTATGGGTTGAAGTCACTCCCATCTCCCTGGCTCAAAGCATGGCCACCGCTATTTAACATATCCATGAAACCAGTTAAAAATTATAAATATGTTAAATGACCATGCCTGAGGTTAGTTGCAAAACTTGCTATACAGAACAACTCTCAATAGCCTTGCTCCATGTGTCCCATCCCCAAATCAGACTTGTCGGGGTGAGGACATCCTATATATATTTTTTTAATATTTCCTGGACACTCTGAGTTCTGGACCCCATTACAAATCACTATTTGGGGGCCCCCTGACTGCACCTTGTATCAATGACTGGACTGTGGAAAAAATGAATAAATCTTTTAACTATTCTGAGTTTTAACTTTTGCAGTAAAAAAATGGAAATGTAGGGAAACATGTACACATTTAAATTAAAACTTTTCCAATGCTTTAGTGTTTTAAATACTTCAGCTTTGGGTGATAATATTCATTCAGCATGAATACATTTAGTAAATACGTATTTAGTATAAAGCATAATAGTGAGATAGAGACCAAGATGTCTCCAAAATTGTCCCTGTTCTATTAATGCAATGTTTAAAATACCCACCCACATTGGATATCTATTATATTTCTCCTTTTCTTCATTCACTCATTAATATTAACTTAATTCTTACCCTGTGACCAGTACCATTTCTGGAACTAGTAAAGTGGTGTCCATAAATCTTGATAAGTTGATAGTCTAGTACTAAAAGGAACAATATAAGCCAATAAATACAATACAGTATGGTAAGTTATAGAATAGCAGTATGATTAGACTGTTGTGGGTGCCCAGAAGCAGAGATGGCTAGGGTGGACTCCCAAGAGGGGGCCATGCAGCTGTACTTTAAGATCAGGAGCAGTGACAATGAAATCAGAGAGAAATATTTCTGAAGTAGACGCAACAGGATTTGATCACATGGACACAGGGAGTGAGGGAATCAGCAGAGATGAGCCCATGACTACTGTCTCATTCAAACCCACCAACCCCAAAATGTCATGCTCCAAACTTACCAACCTGAGAAGGAAAGGGTTAATATATTCCACTTGTCTCACTAATGCATTGTTCGTTGTATAACTATGAGTCTCTGTTGCTTCTCTAGAATTCACGCACCTAATAACAGGGTTTTATTTATTTTTTTAAAGTTATTTATTTATTATTTTTAGAGAGAGGGGAAGGGAGGGAGGGGAAGAGGGAGACAGAGAGAGAGAAACAGCAATGTATGGTTGCTCCTCACATGGCCCTCACTGGGGACCTGGCCTGCAACCCAGGCATGTGCCCTGACTGGGAATCGAACCTGGACCCTTTGGTTCCCAGCCCGTGCTCAATCCACTGAGCTACACCAGCCAGGGCCTAATAACAGGGTTTTAGATCAGGTAACCCAAGAGTTGGCCCCAACTTCCTTGACAGCCTGAACACGGGTAGTGGTGACTTGCCTGAAGTCCCTGGTGGATCCTTGTGTCAGGGTTGCCATGCTTTAGAATACTGGACCCTGCAGAAATCCCCAAGAGTCTTTATTAACTGGCAACTCAGTTTGCATACCTGGTTCAATCATGGAATCTGAAAAGTCAACATGGGAGAAAATAAAGAAAAGGAAGCTTCTCTTTTGTCTGTCAATGTAACAAACATTCAAATAGAGAATTTTTGGTGAGTTTATTTGAGCTAAACTGACAACAATTGCCAGGAAGCAAAATCTCAATGAATTGAGAAATGCTCCTGAGAATGGCAGTTTAGCACCTTATTTTATACATTACAATCAAAGGAGGAGACATAAAGGGACTACCTGAAATCCATTGGTGATAGATTAGGGAGGTGGGAGAAAGCAAAGCAGTTGGAAGATGGGGAACTCTGGGGTTGGATAAAAAATAAAATGATAGAGAGGAAGATGGCGGTGAGTTAGGAGGAACAGAGTTTACGTCCTCCTACCCACCGGTTGATTTTCTGAGGAACGGGGCGAAAACGCAGCAGTATTCCAACACATATGATGATTGATGCCCAAGATTACAGGGGAATTTGAACATTCACACGGTAAGCAGAGAGCATCGGAAGGAAAGGGTCCCCATCGGGACAAGCCCGGGGAGCGGGGTGGGGC
>PVJI01022415.1:0-25327 GCA_004026765.1 Micronycteris hirsuta | reverse complement strand
TGGGGGGTGGGTGGGAAAGGGGAAGGTGGTGGTGGGAAAATGGAGGCAGGTGTACTTGAACAACAATAAAAATAGAAAGAAAAAGGAAAAAATATCCAAGAAGATATGCTACTTAAGCTGGAGAAAGGGCTTTTCTTATGAAAATGTGATCTTGGAGAACTAGTTAAACAGATAAAAGGGAAAAAGAAGATAATCTCAAGTATAAAGATTCTTAAAAATGGTCCTGGCCAGGACCATTTAGAACTTCGTCTGGATACACCAAGGTTACTGGTTCAATCCCTAGGCACAGCACATACAAGAAACAACCAAATGAATGCCTAAATAAGTGGAACAACAAGTTGATGTTTCTCTCTCACCTTCCTCTCTCTCTCTAAAATCAATCAATACATTTTTTAAAACCCAGCATTAAACTGATAAGAACAGATACTACACTTGATCTTAGCCAAAAGGCTGAGAAGTGATACCATATGATCTCACCTTTAAGTGGAACATAATGAACAAAAGAAAAAAGCAAGCAAAATATAACCAGAGACACTGAAATTAAGAACAATCTAACAATAGCCAGAGGGGAGGAGACTGGGGAGAAGGGTTTTCAGGAACTACTATAAAGGACACATAGACAAAACCAAGGGGGAGGGTGGAAGCAAGGGAGGGAGGTGGGTTTGGATGGGGTGGGGGGAGGGGAGGGGAGAAAATGCAGACAACTGTAATTGAACAACAATAAAGTAATTTAAAAAGGATAAAAAATAAAGAAATAAAGAAATAAACTAAAAAAAACCCCACCAGCATTAAAAAAGATTAAAAAAAATGTTACTAAATACAGGGAGATATTTTCATTGTCACTAGGTCAGAGAGGTTGTCTGGATTCCAAAGAAATCAAGGAGACGTAGGGAGAAGAGAAAAAAATGCACTGGAATTACTCTGCCAGTGAGAATCCAGAACTACAATGCTCAGAGCTGGTATTCAAATATAAAGGTATTTTCAGAAAGCTGACTTTAGAGAGTTTGTATTTAGAGCAAATGGAAAAAAACCATATAGTAGGCAAAATGAAATACCCTGCCAAAGATGTTCGTACTCTAATCCCTAGAATCTATGAATATGATATATTACATGACAAAAGGGGACTTTGCAGGTATAACTAATGGTACAGAGTTAAAAATAAGGGGAACATCCTTGATTTTCCAGGTAGGCCCAATCTAATAGCATGACCCCTTAAAAGCAGAGAACCTACCCTGGCTGGCAGCAAGAGAGATATGGCAGAAATCAGAGGGATTCCAAGTGTAAAATGTAAGGGCTACCCCCAGCTGATAGCCAAGGAGAAAACATAGTCCTCAGGTGTATTCGTGGAAATAACTAGATTTTAACAACAACCTAAAAGAGCTGGGAAGCAGATTCTTTGCAAGGCCCCCCAGTAGGAGCCTAGCTTGCTGATACCATGATTATGGCCTTGGGAAACCTGGAGCAGAGAAACCAGTTCAGCCAATCTGGACTGCTGGCCTACAAGACAGTGAGATAAGAAATTTGTATTGTTCAGCCTTGGAATTTGTGGTAACTTGTTTAAAAAAAAAAGCAGTAGAAAACTACTGCTTTTATATACCATGATTAAAGTGGGTACAAAAATTTGGACAGATTTATAAAAGGGAGACTAAAAAGACAATTGTAAAATACTTCAGGTATTTAAGATGCGCTTCTAGGCAACACAATTATGGGTGGGGAAGCTGGTAGGACGTGTTCTCATGGGCACATGCTCAGAATATGTATGGGATTAAGACTCCAAGAAAAAGAAATCAGGGAAGATGAGACAAACAACAGGGGAATCAGGCAAGACAATAATAGATTGAGTTAAGACTAGTCTAGATATTGGCTTTAATAGGAAAATACCTCCTGGTGAAATTATCCAATTCTATGATGTTAAGGTAGACAAGAATTATTGAACCATGGATGCTTTTGCCAGATCCAAAATTCCTCTCCTTCCCCAATCTTATTGAGATATAATTGGCATATAACATCATATCAGTCTAAGGTGTACATCATAACAATTTGATATATGTATATATTGCAAAATGATCACCATATAGGTTTAATTAACTAGAATTTTTTTAGTTTATTTTTTCCCTATGATGGACCTCACAAGATAAAATACTGAAGAATTTGTTACAAAAACAAGTGGCTGCATCTGAAAACAAAATTAAAGAAAAAGGAAGGAATACACTGCAATTCAAAAAGTAGTAACGTTGTATCAGACACTGCTAATTGTCCTTTAATGTGTTCTCACCTTCTTTCAAAGTAATTGCATTTTTAGGTATGCACATACCTGCCCAGCTAAAAATTGCATTTCCCATTTGCCATTGCAGCTAGGTGTGACTAAATATTAATCAATGAAATGTGACTGAAAAGGATGCGTACAAATTTTCGATCTAGTCCTTAATGTGAGAGCCCTTCCGTTCTTCATCCTACTGGCTAAAATGGGAGTGATTTTGTAGCACAGGAATGGGAGCACCATTCTGGTGATGACAAGGAAATTGAATTTCTGGATAACCTCATAGAACAGCTACCATATAGTCCTGGACTGCTTTCTTCTGGTCTATTACATCTGAGGGAAATACATTTTGTTTTATTTAAGCCTCTGTTAATTTAGGTCTCTATTACAAGAAGCTAGACCTATATCTTAACTAATATAGCCATGCACACATTAAAGAAGGAGAGGTAACCAACCTGTGAAGCAGATTAAAATGTGAAAAATTTAGCTGAGCTTCTAGAGCAAAATGGTGACTTAAGCATTTGTTAAAACCTGCCATCATCCTTGTCTCAAATACCTAGAAACCTAGTGTAAAATATTTCCAGTCTTTTTATTGTAAAAAATCTCAAATATATAGAAAAGTTCAAATTAGTACAATGCATATCATTATGCCCCCCACTCAGTTTCAACTGTTAACATTTCCCCATATTTACTTTATCTATCATCTATCTGTCTGTCTGTCTATTCGTCTGAAAGTGACTTGACTTACATCATCCCTAAACTTCAATGCACATCTCAAAAAGACATGCTCCAGCCCGGCTGGTGTAGCTCAGTGGATTGAGCTCAGGCTGGGAACCAAAAGGTCCCGGTTCGATTCCCAGTCGGGGCACATGCCTAGGTTGCAGGCCAGGTCCCCAGTGAGGGTCATGTGAGAGGCAACCATACATTGTTCTTTCTCCCTCCCTTCTCCTCTCTCTAAAAATAAATAAAATCTTAAAAAAAAAGACATGCTCCTAACTTTCTTCTTCCTACAAAGCCTTTATCACACCTAAGGAAATGAACAATAATATTCTCACAATAACATTGTAATGTCATCTAATATCAGGTCATAATAAGATTTCTCTAGTTGTGCTCAAAATGTCTTTTCATAGCATTTTAAAAATTCAGGATTCAGCTCTGACCTGTGTGGCTCAGTTGGTATTGGGCATCATCCTGCAAAGTGAAAAGTCACTGGTTTGATTTCCGGTCAGGGTACATGCCTGGGTTTCAGGTTCCATCCCCGGTTGGGGTGCATGGAAGAGGTAACCGATTGATGTTTCTCTTGAGCATTGATGTTTCTCTCCCTGTCTTTCTCCCTCTCTTCCCCTCTCTCTAAAAATAAATAAATGAAATCTTTTAAAATAGCCATTATTCAGTTAAGTTTTATACATTGCACTTCATGAATTTAGTTTGTTTGAATTTGAAACAGCTGTCCCATGTTTTCATAAAATATTTTTAAAGTAAAAAATGGACATCTGAGCTGAAAACAAACAAACAAACAAACAAGGAGCTCTCCAGGAGCCAAAACCAGAGAGAGACTCCCTAAAGGTGAGATGGACATGCATGTATACTACAAGGGAGCCAGAACTGACACAGGCTGTAGGGCTGGGGTATCAGTTCCTGATGAAGCTGAGAAGCCAAGCCAGGCCCTACCCGAGTCAGGAAATCGGCCTAGAGCAGGCAGCACTTCACGGAGGAGCATGAAAATTAAAATGAGGTATTGTTTCTTACCATTAAGCAGATAAATACTTTAAAATCTGACTATTGCAAGTGTTGGGAAAATGTGGGGAAATAGGCACAATCCTACACTGGTGGTGGGAACATCAACTGCTTCAACCAATTTGGAGAGCAATATGTTAAAATGCTATCCAAAAGATAAAATACGGTGATGTTACACAATAGAATACTGCACAGAAATGGTGCTAGAACTCCATGTAGCAATATGGGTCTCAAAAATGTAATACTGACTGAAAATGAAACAATTATATAAATGGATAGGCACAAAAATGCCATATATAGTTTATGGATGTAAATGTGCTTATAAAGCCTGAAAATGGATAAGAATACACTTCAGACCATAGTGGTTGCCTCAGAAGGGAATGGCAATGCAGGTGGTGGTTAAAAGGAAACTCAGCTATATCTCTAATATCTTTTAATTGCAGGAAGCAGCTATGGCAAAATATCTACAATTCTGGGTGAGAAGAATGTGGGGTTTTGTAACAGTATTCTTTGTACTTCTTCTATATAGTTTTTGCATCTCTCACAATTAAAAAAAGAAGAAACTCAGTTGAGCCTGCTTCAGAGAAAGCAAGCCATAAGAGTAGACAGAAAGAACTGTTTCTGCATCGGTAAAGTGGTATTTAAGGCCTGGAAAAGTCAAAGGGTTTGCTTAAGGGCAACAAACCCAAGGCAGATGAATTTTTCCTCATCAGCACCCAAGAAGACAACCTTCTGAATGCCTGCTTTAGGAATCTACTGAGGGTAATTCATGAAGAAAAATAAATGAGAGAGAGCGAGAGAGCGGGGAAACCACCTGAAGAGGCAGGCTGCACACAACCAAGAAACTCCAGAGCAAGAGGCAGTAGAGTTTAAGCTGAGAAGTTATGGGCCCAAGACAACCAGCACCATCTAACTTGCTTACTGTTGAAGCTGCACAAAAGATGATTTCCTCTTTCTCTCCCGTTTTCTATATTCACTTTTCTTTCCACCAGATATTGTTGTCTCTGGTATAAGCTCTGCTTTCTGATGGCAGTGTGAGGTTGGACTGTATTATGTGCTCATTTCTAGCAACATAATTTTGCTTGGGATAATTGCTTCAGGGGCTGAGGTTTGATTGTGACTAAGAATTTTTTCTTTTTCCTCTTTCCCCTCCATGGCGGGTGGAGGAAGCCCAAGTGGTGCCAGGCACACTCTCCTGTTCCTCTCCTACCAGGGACCACCCCCCCCACCTTCACACTGCGTGTAATCTCCAACACAAGACACAAAACAGCCCAGGCCTGGATATGGCTCATGGACAGCAGGAGATTCAGTCTCAGCAGAAAAGCGCCAAAAAGCAAGCTGGACAAAAGAATAAACAAGGACATGACCAAAAGGCTACTGCCAAAGCTGCCTTAACATATACCTGCACTGTCTGTAGGACAAAAATGCCAGACCCTAAGACCTTTAAACAGCACTTTGAGAGCAAGCATCCTAAGACTCTACTTCCTGCAGAATTGGCTGATGTTCAGGCATAAGGTTGTTTACAGCTGAATTCATGACACCTTTGACTCTTCTGCTGTCTCAGACCTTAGGTAACAAACCTGCAGCTGCTTTTCTAACAAACTGTTGATCAGCAAAAATAAAGGGGCTCCAGAAACACTCACTTTTATGCTGTTCTTTTGGGCATCATGCAAAGATAATTCTGTATAAATGTACAGTTGACTTTGATTTGGAAATCTGAAAATCAGTCAGTCCATCCTTGGTATACAAAATTTTTTTACAAATGTGATTATATGGATGTTCATATTGTGTAAAATAACTCATGTAATGAAGTAGTACTTTGGTGTTACAAAATCACAGGAAAAAAAGAAAATTTTCTTTCAAATAACTGTATATTAATACAGAAGCATTGTACAAAATTAAGCAATATAAACAGTGGAAATATAATAAGTAATTAAACAAGTAAAATTTCTACTACCCAGAAATCACCACTGTAAGATCCTAGTGCATAACATGCAGGATCTCTCCATCTCTCCCCGTCCTGTCTGTCTATATGTGATTTTTGTTTCATTACCAAACAGATCTTACTGCCCGTACTGTTCTGTAGCCTGTGTTTTTCAGTCATCAACCTCTATTTTGCTATTTCAGTAAATTTTTAATTCATCTAACACCCAGATCATATTCATATTTCCCCAAATGACCTAAAAATGTCCCTTGCAGTTGCGTCATCTAAAGCAGTACTCAATCCAGACCATGCATTGTATCTGGTTCTTATGTCCCTTAAGTCTCTTTTAATCTAGCACAGACACCAGTTTTAATGATACTGATTTGCTGAAGATACCAGGCCAATGGTTCTGCAGAATATTTCACTTAATGGGTTTGTCTGCTCATTTCTTTGCATTATTTTCTTCTGAACTTTTGTCCACGTGGCATTGATGCCAGGAAAATCTTGTGTCCAATTAACTTTTTGAACTCTTAGACAGTGGGACATATAAGAATCTTGGAATTGGATTAATTCTTTTTTGGAGGTTGTGCATGAACTTCACCTGTTTCAGTAATGACAGTCCAGGTTCCAGTTGCCAAAGGAACCTCCACAATCTTCATACCTCGGAGTGAGACCCTTATAAGTAAGAGTCAGCAGAAACAGAAATCAGGGAGGAAATACTTCTGGACTTAAATTTCTTTGGAGTTTTAAAATTTGTTTTCCTCCAAGGAATTTCACATTGTTCGAATTTTGGACGTATATACATTATGTAGGACATTTTATGCTATAATTTGGGTTGAACACATAACTTCTGGTCAACCATTATTGGACAATGTGGCCAAGCATAATTTAGGATTGGGAATACAATATGGAGAGATTGTATAGCCTAGGATGCAGCAGGGAACTTGGAGTTGATTAATGTTCTGCTCTGATCCACTCAGAGCCCTCTGGAGACAAACCAGAATCACCCAAAGTTGGTCCTAAGAGGAACAGTGGTCAGCAGTGAATGGTCTCCTGAAGGTGGAACCCAGACTGCCCTTTTGAACTCTTCTCTCCTACCTCTAATGTGGGCAGCCACACTGCCAAAAGACCATGAGGTTGGCTATTAAACCCAATAGGTTAAGATAACAAAACTATTGAGGAGTATTAGAGGGAGCTTGATCACCTTTGTTATGGGCTGAATTGTGTTCCCCCTTCTTCATATGTTGAATCTCTAATCCTCAGTACCTCAAAATGTGACTGTATTTGGAGATAGGGAATTTCAAGAGGAGATTAAATAAAATGAGGCTGTTCAAGGGGCTCTACTCTAATCTGACTAGTGTCTATACAAGTAGAGAAGAGTAAGACAGAAAAAGACATCAAGGGCCTGTTTTCCCAGAAGGCCGACTGTGAAGAGGCAGCAAGAGGGTATCTACATGCAAGCCGAGGAGAGAGCCCTCAGAGAAAACTGACCCTGAAGACACCTTGATTTTGGACTTTAAGCCTCCAGAACTGTGAGAAAATAAATTTCTGTTGTTTAAGCCCCTCACTCTGGCATTTTGTTATGGTAGCCTGAGAAGACTAATGCATCCCGCTTTGTGTGTTCCTGCCTGTCTATAAAGTAGAAACGTTCCCCCTTTTAGAATTATAGACATCGCCTGAGGAGTTTTAAGTAAATACCGATGTTTGGGCCCCACACCCCAGAGATTCTTATCCAATTGGCCTGGGTCGTGGCCTGGGTATCAGGCGATTCTAATGTATAACCAAGGTTGAGAACTGCTGGGATAAGAGGTCACCCAAGAGTTGTGAGGTATAGCAGCTGAAAATGATTGATACCAGGGCTTTACCAACAAAGCAGGAGAACTGTAGGAATCCAGCCACCCTGCAAAACTTCTAGGGCAAGTTGGTCCTATTACTGGGAATTTGGAGTCTATTGACTATACAGTGTAAATTGCTTTCTCAGCATTCAGTGATTCTACTAAGCTTTCATTATGCACACAAATGCCAGTTTTTAGGGTCTGGGAATAAATCATACTATATCAAGATAAAAGGGGAACAGATTCTTTCAGCCTTCAGCAGGAACCTGAAAGAAAGCCACACCCAGTAACCTCCTTACAAATTTGAATTCCTGGCCCTTAAAATGGCCAGTCACTCACAAATTTTAGAATTTCATATTTGAGGTGTCTATTGAAATGTCTCCTGACAGGCACATTGTGCTTTTAGATTAGTTGGAGACACTGTCCTCCACTGTAGTCATATGCCTGCATGTTATACCACTGCATAGCTACAGTTCACATATGGAAAATAGATATAACAGCACCAAAGTTCTTCAAATTTTGTAAAATTGATTTTTAATTTACATACAATAAAGATCACTATTATTAGTGTACAGTTCTATGAGTCTAGACAGAGTCTAGAGTCATATAATCACCACTACAATCAAGATATAGAATAGTTTCATCACACTCCCAAATCCCCTTACCAGCACATACATGCCTGACATGCAGACACTCTTCATCTATCCCCACAAGCCCCAGAAGCTTAGGACCTCTGTGGACATTTTTGGCATAACCCCCAATGCAGCCCACTTTTGATCCTCCTGAACTGGGCACAACAGATGGAGATAAGAGGAAAATGTGAGTCCTGGCAGTCATCAAAGAGGGGATGGCCCCATGGTCTTCCCAGACAGATCCACATGGCTGAAATTCAAAGTTTCAGCAAGGGGTGGCCTTATCTTCGTCAGGCTTTGGGGGCATTGCTAGCGCTTATCATTTAAGGCTAGAGTCTGTAACCAGAGCTTAGAGAGAGAACTAATAGCTTACCAGATTTCAAATGTACCAAGATAAACTTTGAAAGCCTTCCTGCCAGCACACAATGGAGCAGCAGACTCAATATGAGGCATGTATTGCATCATCTCAAAAGAGACACTCTTAAAATCAACTAAACTTTTTACATTTGAATATTCAGTTCTTGCCAAAGCACATTTAAAATCCCAATTTCAAAATAATATGTTCACAGAGATCAGGTCTACTATATAAAGGACACCATGAAAGTAATTATTTCTAGAAACGTTATAAAGTCTTTTTGCCAGGGCAAAATCTCTTTAAAAGGGGCTTTCCAGCATTGCTCAGAACATAAGTGCTCACTGATACTAAACTAGATACTGTGTGACAATGGTGGGTAGACCTACCGTTTCTAATTTTAGTATTCATAACAGAATGGACATTTACAAAGAATCCCCTTCAACTCTCCCTCAAGACGAAGAAAGCCCTTTGGGACTTCTCAGAAGTAGGATAAATTCCTGAAGGAGATATAGCTGTGTATCAGTCCAGATCCTTGATTGCAGGCAATAGGATTGGACTCTGGATGAATTAGGTAGAAAAATAACTCATTAAAAGGATATTGGGCAGCTCCCAGAATCAGCAGGCGGGCTGAAGAGGCAGGTTTGCAGGCAGGAACAAAACTCAAAGCACGTCGCAGAACTGGTCTGGTGAGGAGCCTACTGCAGCACTCCTCCAATGCAGCTTTCACCACTATGGCCCTACCCTGCAGAGACCTCTATCTTAATGTCAATGGCAGTGCTGCCTGAGGGGGGGAGAGAGAGGGAGGGAAGGGGAGAGAGAGAGAGTGATTGAGACTGCTGGGTCCCTAATTATTTGTCTCTAACTCCTAAGACAAAGTATAGGAAGACTGGTCTAAGTTATTGTGCCAACACCCTAGGAGTGAGGCTAACTGTGGCATTCTTAAGTTTGTAGAGGGAGGCGGGCTCTCTCCTTCCAAGAATCATGAGATGGGGAAGTCCCTAACCAGAGGAAGTGGGTTCAAATGCACATCCAAAAAGAGTAGCAAAAAAGACCCAACACAGACTGACGGTTGGGGGCTACTCGACATCACATGGCACAAAGTTAGTCTTTGCTACCTCATCTGGGGGCAGAATAGAGGACTCTGAGCTGAGGAAAGTGATCAAAGAGAGAAACAAGGGCTCTTTCCCTCAGGGCTTTAACATTTTGCTGCAAGATTTGAGGGAAGAACTGCCTAACGGTTGGGGGCGGGGCTGTACTGGGAACTTCAGAGCCTTGTACAAGGCAGAGAAAGCAGTAGGTGTTGTCCTCAGAATATACCTTCCTTGTCTAGAGACCCTGGCATGATGACTTGAGTGACCTAGGAGCAAGTGGGTAGTAGTAGTAGGTAGAGGGAGATAATTTAGAGAATTTTTCTCCACAAGCTGTTGCCTTTGATCCCTTGATGGAATGCACCTGAACATACCTGGGGACAAAATCAGGCACCACAGTGTATTTTATGACTGCAGTTACTAGATTCCAAAGATATGAAATCTATGTATAACAACTAGGGAATTTGTGCTCTAAAATTCTCAGCATTCAAACTCTCCCCTAGTTTTACATTTGCTGACAACAGTACTTCAATTAGAAGTTCAGGACTGAGCCACTGTCCCTGGGGACACCCATAACCAGAGGGGTTTAGCTGACTTTTATTAAGTATATTTGGGATGCTCAGGCCTTACCAGAAAAGACAGTGAAACCACTATGAGGCATTCTTGGCACAGGTCTGAAATTCCACCAGGATGAATGAATGCCATCAGGATGAATCAATGCAATAGGTTTTGCCACTGCTTTCTGGTGTTTGGAATACACTTGGCTGCTCACTGATCTCTGATTTGGAATGAGCGAGGGAGGAAAGACTACAGGAAACTTCATTCAGTGTTCACCTACTGTTAGTATTCTTTTTAAAAATGCTTTTAAATATTATTGTTGTTCAAGCACAGTTTTCTGCCTTTTCCCACATTTAGTATTCTTAGTAGAGGCTGGTAAGGTAACCACTCATGCTTCGCAGCATAAGAAAAGAAAAAAGACAGGGTAAGGGGCCTGGATACTGCTGTGAAATTTGGGGCTGCCTGGTGAGCCATCACTAGACATCTACTTCCTAGCTTGTGGTAAGGAAAATTGAGTCCCTCTATACTGTGTACAAAGTAGAGTCAGAAAGTAGGGCAAGTCTAGATAAAGTGATCTACCAAAATAACTTATTTCTCATAAAGGAATGGTTAGGAACACTACCTCCACATACCCCAGTGTAGACAGGGTACAATTTCTCCACACCCAGAAGAGAAGGCAAAAATAAATCCTTTGAGGGATTCAGCTTTGTATGAAATTGAGGGAAACAACACCTAACCATCAGAGAGTGAGGGATTTGGGTGGTGACTTTGAGTGGGGATATGGAGATTCACTTATCAAGCTGCCCACAATCTTGGGGAATCCTGTGCAGCACTCTTTGAACCAAACTGTCCATATGTGGGGAATCTGGAAGTAGGTGGACAATGTTACTCATTTTCCCAAATCTATTTCTCTCTCTTTTTTCCTTTCTGGCATGGTCTTGAAGTAGTCACATGTTTAGGAAATGGGGCTTTACCCCAGCCCTATGTTGAGATGATGGTGGAATCTTGAATAGTCAATGCCCATCACTGATGGGCTTGTTCTCCTGCTAGTGATTACTTTGGGAATAGGTATGTGACCCAATCCTAGGATCTGAGAAAAAGTCTACTGGGGGTACTTTTGGGAATATTTTCCTCAGTAATAAAAGGAGATGTATAGAGGGAAACTCCCCTCTTAACAAGACATTGCTGTGCCTGTATGCAATGCTGGAACTGCTATAGTCACCGTGCAACCAGGAAGAAAGATCTGCTGTCAGTAGAAGAAGACAAAAAAAAAAAAAAAAAAAAAAGAAAAGAAGAAGAAGAAGAAGAAGCAGCCTCTGTGCTTTTGATGATGTCATCTGAGGACTGATTAAATCAACCCTGAAACTACCACATAGGAATTTTAGAACCAGTTCTAGAAAGTGACCCATTCTTTTTTCTCTTGGAGAGGGCTATGGGTTAGGGAGTGAGTTTTCCTTGCGAAGGAACAAAGTTTGTCTTTTTTTTAACTGGGAAAATAGTACAGTAGGTTGTGAAAGCTCAAGTTGTGACACACACACTGTAGCAAGAAGTCCTTCTAAGGGGTACCCTGAAATCTTGAAAAATGAAAACATTTACCTGTCTTTCAAAGTAATGGAGACCAGCGACTGGGTGTAGTTATATAGATGGTCAGTGGCCTGAGAAGGGCCAGGTCAATGGATCAGTATTGTCACGAGAAGCACTGATTTGGAGCAGAACCCAGAATCATGGCCAGGGGCTAAGTCTCAAGGGTTTCCATCCCATGAATAGAAGCATCGCCTTATTTTTGCTTTGAGATCTTGCCACATAAGCATCTACATGAGAGCATATATTATCCTGCCTGTATGCCAGGACCTCACCTCCTCACTGCTCTCCTGTCACAGGAATGGAAATAAGATCCTGTTTGGGCCCTGAGACCTTGTACTACAGTCATCTAGCCAATGTCCAAGGACCCTTAGCAATAGCACTTGAAGGTGTGCTTTCAGATCACTCTGGACATCTACTGGTGTCAGAGAGGAGCTCCTATATCTTCACGTTGAGACAAGGACTGAGACATGTTAACACAACAGTTGCTATGGGCAAAGGGGGCATAGACACTGTTATACACACCTGACAACTGCAATAATGTGCCTTGATATCAAGTTTACTATAAAAAGCAGTGGTAACATGGGTTCTAAAATTATATAACTGGACTTCACTGTAAGGCAATAATTCAAATCTAGAATTATAATTGCTATACTTACATTATCACCACATGAAAATATGAAATTAAAATATTTTATGAAGAATTTATGGACAACTGAGAATACACATTCGGACCCCTCACAGACCATGGACCCTAGTTTGAGAAACATTAGTTTCTGAAAGCCTCAGAAGGGATTATCAATATGAAAAGAAATAATATTGAAACCTAAATTAGACTTTTCTTTGTATAATAGGAAGGTGACAATTAAAGACTTAATCCAATGTTTCTTAACTATAGTATACCTAAGAATCACCTAGAATGTTTGGTAACCTGTAGATTCCTAGCCCTGCTCCCAGTAATTCTGATTCAGTAGTTCAAGGGTAAGGTCCAGGAGTCTGCATTTTAAATAGGTGATTCTAATTCAGGCAGATTACATAACATGCTTTCAGAAATACTGAACCTGGCAATAAGAAGTGGGCCACTAAACTGATACAGCCCCAAGAAAAAGAGTTTTCCCCAATAAGTATCTTCTATGGGGCCAAGGAGGACAACAAGCCAGAGAAATTCTCCCAAGACAGGCACACAGGTAAAGGTAGATAGATTGCTTGATCATAGATTGCTTGAGCAGGGATGGGAATCTTTGCTACCCCGGTAGAGTCTGGACTTTGGACTGGTAATGATTGCTTCGCGCTATTTCCTTTTCTTTTTATCTAGTTTCAATTTCAATTATCTGGTTTTTGTCCTACCATTGTGCAAGTAAATTGGAGATCAGTTAACTGCATCATTTAGACATAATTTGCCTAACTATGATGGCCATATCAGTTAAAAATTTTAGCTAAAAGTAATAGAAGCCCCACCTAAACTTGTGTAAACAAAGACTTTTTATTTTAAGAGTTTTGCTGAGGTGCAATTAATATGTAATAAATTGAACTTAGTTTCAATTACATATGTGTATATATAGTCAATGAAACTGTCCCTTCAATCAATGTAATGAATATATTCATCATCACTCAAAATTTCCCTTTGACTCTTTGTAATCTCTCCCACATATCCTTTCTCTCTGCAACCCCCATGCATCCACTGCTCTTCTTTTTATCACTACAGATTAATTTTAACTTTCTAGATCTTTACATAAATGGAGTCATGCAGTATATAGTCTTTTTTTGTGGGTGTGTGGTCTGGCTTCTTCTACTCAGCACACTTTATTTTGAGATTCATCCATACTGTTGTATCAGTAGTTCACTCGTCTTTATTGCTGAATAGAATTACATTGTATGGCTGTATCTCCATTTGTTTATCCATTCACTTGTTGATGGGCTTTTGGATTGTTTCCAGTTTGAGACTATTAAAAATAAAATGACTATAACCTTATAATTATTTTTGGCATCCCTGGCTGGTGTAGCTGACCAGATCGAGCACGGGCTGTGAACCAAAGGATTGCCGGTTCGATTCCCAGTCAGGGTACATGTCTGGATTGTGGGCCAGGTCCCCAGTGGGAGCCATGTGAGAAGCAACCACACATTGATGTTTCTCTTCCTCTCTTTCTCCCTCCCTTCCCTTCTGTCTAAAAATAAATAAATAAAATCTTTAAAAAAACAATGATTTTTGGCAACTATGTCTCAGCGTTGACTCACATTGAATTTGCTGTTAATTAAAACTCAATTCTCCTTAACGTGTGAATTCTGTCCCATCCTGTAGTGGAAAAAAAAAAACCCTTTGAGAAGATACTGGGACAGTGCTTCAGTGTTTTTGTGGCTATCAGTAGATAACTCCCCAAACCTACTGTTTCTCCTGTGCTCTTTTTTATATTTTGTTTATGTTATTACAGTTATTCCACTTTTCCCCTCTTGGCTCCCCTCCACCCAGCCCATCCCTCTCTTCCATAATCAGTCCCTTAACCATCGTCCATGTCCACGAGTCCTTTGTATGTGTTTTTTGACTAATCCCTTCACCTTCTTTCAATCAGCCCTCTCCTCCCCTCCCCTCTTACAACTGTCCATATGTTCCATGATTCTATGCCTATGGTTCTGTTTTGCTCATTAGTTTATTTTGTTCATTATATTTTTCTTAGAAGTAAGATCATATGATATTTGTCTTTCACCAACTGGCTTATTTCACTTAGCATACTAGTCTCCATTTCCATCCATGCTGTCGTAGAACATAGGAATTCCTTCTTTCTCTGCTGTGTAGTATTCCATTGTGTAGATGTACCACAGCATTTTTATCCACTCATCTACTGATGGGTACCTAGGTTGTTTTCAAATCTTGGCTACTGTATTGGGTTGGTCAAAAAGTTCGCTTGTTTTTTTCCTGTAAGGTGGCTCTAGTAGTGCTTAGTTGTCTTTAACTTCATTTGAAACAATTTTGTTAGAATGTTTGTGACAGCTGTCATATCAGCATGCACTTAAAAAACTTATCAAAATTGAATTTTTGTGTAGCCATTTTAATATTGAAGATGGAAGAAAATATGCAACATTTTCAGCATATTATGCTTTATTTTTCAAGAAAGGTAAAATGCAACTGAATCACAAAAAAAAAAAGATTTGTGAAGTGTATGAGAAGGTGCTGTGACTAACTGAATATGTCAAAAGTGGTTTGCAAAATTTTGTGCTGGAGATTTCTTGCTGGATGATGACGCCTCATGGTTGGATAGAACAGTTGAAGTTGATAGCGAGCAAAATGAGACATTAATTGAGAGTGATCAACGTTGTACCATGCAGGAGATAGCCAATGTACTCAAAATATCCAAATCAATAAAGTTATTGGTGAAAATGAATAGCTGGATCAAAAGGCAGTTCCATTTTTAGTTTTTTTGAGGAAATTCCATACTGTTTTCCACAGTGGCTGCGCAAGTCTGCATTCCCACCAACAGTGTACCAGGGTTCCCTTTTCTCCAAATCCTTGCCAACATTTGTTGTTTGTTGATTTATTAATGATAGCCATTCTGACCGGTGTGAGGTGATATCTCATTGTGGTTTTAATTTGCATCTCTCTTATGACTAGTGATGTTGAACATCTTTTCATATGTCTGTGGGCCACCTGTATGTCCACCTTGGAGAAGTGTCTCTTCAGATCCATTGCCCATTTTTTAATTGAAGTGTTTATCTTCCTGGGGTTGAGCTGGATGAGTTCTGTATATATTTTGGAGATTAAACCCTTGTCCAAGGTATCATTGTCAAATATGTTCTCCAATATGGTTGGTTCTGTTTTCATTTTGATGATGGTTTCTTTAGATTTTTGAATCTGATCTAGTCCCATTTGTTTATTTTTCCTTTATTTCCCTTGCTTAGGAGATGTATCTGCAAAAATATTGTTATGTGAGATATCTGAAATTTTACTGTCTATATTTTCCTCCAGGATTTTTATGATATCACGACTTATATTTAAATCTTTTATCCATTTTGAGTTTATTCTTGTGTTTGGTATAAGTTGCTTGCCCAGTTTCATTCTTTTTTTTTTTTTGCACAAACCAGTCCAATTCTCCTAACACCATTTATTGAAGAAATTGTCTTACTCCATTTTACGCTCTTGCCTCCTTTGTCAAATATTAATTAACCATAAAGATGTGGGTTTCCCTGTGTTCTTAATTTTTTTGTGTGGATACATGGACCTGGGCAACTGTGCTCTTAATTTCTATTAGTGATATCACCATCTACTCAGGCTAGATTCTAAAAAACAACACTCAGTGTATATAACATATATCTGTAATTATTTATGTAGGATTCTATATACACATAAATATTTGTTTCTTAAATGTCAGAGGACGCTACATACTAGATTCTTGGTTATGGGAGAATATTTTTATCTGACAAAAAAAGTCAGTGTTTAAAGTGATTACAATTCCCAAGCCAAAAGGGGATAGGGGAGAGAAAGAAGAATCCAGGTAGATATCAAAATAGCATGGATATTGGGAACAAAGCAAGGGAAAAAAGTAGCTATAGGGGTGACTCCTGACTCCAGCGGTCTCTTCAGTTGCCCCTATCAATACCTCTAACCCCAGCTAGCTCCTCTGACCATGACCAACTTGGAGCACACCTTCATTGCCATCAAGGATGGCATGCAGTGAAGTCTAGTGGGCAACATCCTGAACTGCTTTAAGCAGAAGGTATTCGGCCTTGTGGTCATGAAGTTTCTTCAGGCCTTTGAGGTACTCCTGAAACAGCACTACATTGACCTGAAACACTGCCCATTCTACCCCAGGCTGGTGAAGTATATGAATGTGAAGTATGTGAATTCAGGGCCTCTGGTGTCCATGGTCTGGGAGGGGCTGAATGTGGTGAAGACAAGGAGAATGATGCTTGGGGAGACAAATCCAGCAGATTCTAAGCCAGGTACAATTCAGGGAGGCTTTTGCATTCAAGTTTGCAGGAACATCCTTCACAGCAGTAATTCAGTAAAAAGTGCTGAGAGAGAAATCAGGCTATGGTTTTAGCCCAAAGAATTAATTGACTATAAGTCCTGTTCTTTTGACTGGATCTATGAACAAGAGGTAGGCAAAGCATCAGTCACCTTCCACTCAACTTGGATGTATCGCTAGACACAGCTCTTCATTCCATTGACTTGGAAGCAGTAAGATCTATCTTTCTTTTCTAAAGTATGTTTACCAATAGAGCCTTTGGAAACTAAAAAAAAAAAAAAGCTATAAATATTCTTACACAAGTCTTTTTGTGAAAATGTGCTTTAATTTCTCTTGAGTAAATTCCTAGGAGAAGAATGGTTCGATCACATGGCAGATATATATTCAATGTTTAAAAATTAAATTTACTGGAGTGACATTGGTTAATAAAACTATATAGTTGTCAAGTGTACAATTATTTTCTCCTTTTTATTGAATTTATTGGGGTGCCACTGATTAACAAAAATTACACAGGTTTCAGATGCACAATTCTACAACACATCATCTGTACACTGTACTGTGTTCAACACACCGAGTCAAATACAATTCTATGATGTACCATCTGTATTGCATTGTGTGCTTACCACCCAAAGTCAAATATTCTTCCCCACCATATATTTGATCCCCTTTACCCTTTACTACCCCAACCACCTCCCTTTTCCTCTTGTAACTGCTATGCTGTTGTCTGTGTCTGTGAGATTTTGTTTGTCTTGGTCATTCATTTGTTGCTTTCAGTTTTATGTTCCACATGAGTGAAATCATATGGTTCTTGACTTTTTCTGTATGAATTATTTCATTTAGCATGATATTCTCAAGATCCATCCATGTTGTTGCAAATGGCACTGCTCTATCTTTTCTTATGGCTGAGTAGTATTCTATTGTATATATGTACCACATTTCTCTCCAATCATCTATTGAGGGACACTTCAGTTGTTTCCACATCTTGGCCATTGTGAATAATGATGTAATGAACATAAGGGTTCACATATCTTTGTGAATAAATGTTTTCAAATATTTTGTGTAGATACGCAAAGAGGGGTTTCCGATTCTTTGAGGAACCTCCATACTGTTTTCCATAGTGGTTGTACCATTTTATATTTCATAAGCAGTATATGAGAGTTCCAGTTCCTCTATATTCTCCAACAATTGGTTTGGTTAGCCTTTTTAATTTTAGGCATTTTAATAAGGGAGTGGTGGTATGTCATTGTGGTTTGAATTTGCATTTCCACAATGATTAATGATGTTGAGTATATTTTTGTGTGTTTATTGCAATCCATATATCTCCTGTGGTAAGGTGTCTGCTCAAAACTTTTGCCTGTTATTTGTTTTAATTGTGTTTGTTTCTTATTATTGAGTTTTGAGAGCTCTTTATAGATTCTGGACTCAAGTCCTTTATCAAATATATGATTTGCAAATATTTTCTCCCATTGTGTGCTGTATTTTCATTCTCTTAACAGTGCCTGTCAATGACCAGAATGCTTATTTTCATGATGTAAAAAAACCCAGAATATTTTACTCATTGTTTTAGTTGGGATGCCTAATAGAAACTATAACTTGGTAAAAAAACAATAATTAAAGATAAGAAAAATTTATTAACTCATATAAAAATTTCTGAGCCCTGGGCAGATAGCTCAGCTTGTTGGAGAGTTGTCCAGATATGCCCAGGTTGTGGGTTTGGTCCCTGGTCAGGGCACATACAAGAATCAACTGCCAAATGCATAAATAAGTGGAACAGCAAATTGTTTCTCTCTCTCTCTCAAAATCAATGAATAAAAATTTTTAATTAAAAAATAAAAAGTTCTGAAGTAGTATTGCTGCAGTGTTTGTTAATTTAACTGCTCGATAGTATCCTCAAGAAACCAAATTCTTTTCATTTTTCTGCTCTGCCATCCTCAGCTTCCTGGTATTACCTTCAGGCTAGTCCCCTCAGAGTTGCAGGGTGGCTGCTGAAGTTCTGTGTATCATGTTTAGACATGCAACATCAAAGTGAAGAATCTAAACTGTCTTTTCTATGTGTCTCTCAGAGTGAGGAAACCTTTTTTGGAAGACCCTCCACAGACTTTTCCCCATAAGACATGACCATCCATAAACTAGCATTAAATCCCTTAGGTCAAGGGTTGGCATACTGTCACCAGTGAGCCAAATCCAGCCTGTTGCCTGCTTTAGTACAGCCAGTGAGGTAACAATGGTTTTTACATTTTTAAAGGAATGAAAAAGTCAAAAGAAGAATATTTTGTGACATGTGAAAACTATGTGAAATTTCAGTGTCTTAAGAACTTCCATTTTTGACCTGGAGAAGTAGAGAGCTAGAAAGATGTCACTCCTGCCCTGATGAGAAAAAAAACTGAACAGAGTGCAGATTAAGGACTCTTCATGAACCATTCAGAGACCTGAAGTCACAAGTCAAATGACCTGGAGAGAGACAAGCTCTGCAGGGACATACAGGACCTGAACATTTGCTTCCCTGGGGCAGGTACTGCTAGATACCATATAAGAGAGTAAGAACTTTAAACTAGAAATTTTGATGGATTGCTGGAGGCAATTGTTGAAGTATGAGCTAGCGTGAGAGTATGGATCTCCTGGGAGCTGTAGTGATAGGGACATTCTTAACTTCTTACAGCATTTCCCTTCAGGAATCCCTCCACCTCGGGCTATCATAAAAGAATGGGGAGAAAGCGCCTTTTCTCGCTTTCATGCTGACTGGGGGAGGGGAACTGCAGACATTGCAAAATCCAAAATTCACCCAGACTTTTCCCCTTATCTCTTTAGTGGAACAAATAGTTTAATCTGCAATGGAAAGGGATCCTATGGAAGATCTTGATGGGGAACTCACAACTGAGATTTTTAGGGGATTGAAATAAAACTGTTCCCCTTCATTAAGCACTTATCTCCTTTTGAGTAGTACATCTTGCTTTGCTCTGGTGGAGACTGAACGCCTTACCCTAGGCATACAATACCCGCAAGCACACAACCTTAGATGCTTATCATTAATTTTTATTTCTGATCTACCAAGCAATAAAATATGGTGTTCCCACAAGTATTCCATAATGAAAGGAAAGTAAATACAAGATTTCACTCAAGCAGGTACTAGAGGCACAAGTAAGTTTTGTGAGCAGGTGGCTCACATTCCCTGGATCCCATACCTATGGGATCTTGAAGAATTACCTATGGCCAAATTATAGAGGAATAAAAAACTATTTGGTCTAGTTTACTGATTGCTCTATGGTATGTTTGCTATCACCAGTTAGAAGTAGACTGCTACAGTGTTACAGTTCTACTCAGGGAGGGCAGTGGTGAAGCAACATCTTATCAGTGAGCAGAACTTTGAGCAATAAAACTGATAGTACATTTTGTTAGGAAGGAAAGATAGAAGTGTGAATCTACACTAAGTCATAGGCAATTTCTAACGGTTTAGTTGGAGGGTTGGGAACTGGAAAGGAGCAAGATTGGAAGTATAATGGCATAGAGATCTGGGGAAGAAGCATGCACACATAACTCTCAAAATGGCCCCAGAGTTTGGAACTATTTATATAACCTGAGAATACTCATCAGAGGCCCCAACTACAGAAGGGGCTCTAAATACTCAGGTGGACAAGATGACTCATCCCATGACTATCAGTCAACTTCCCTTCCCAGTCACCCAGTGCTTGCTCAAAAGACTCATGAACGAAGGACCAACTGAATTGGTCTTTGCTGACTGACATTTTATTAAACCTGATTGCTTGTCATGAGCTCCCACTGAAGCATTATGGCTCAAGAGGACAAACCAACTACATAGTGGCATGTCGATTATACTCTGCCCCCTCACTTGTGGAAGAGGCAGTGACTTATTATCTCTCTAATGTCTATTCTGGAAATGGATTTACCTTCCTTGCCAACTATGCTTCTGCAAATCTCACTTATTAAATATCTCACTTACCATTATGATATCACATAGAACGCTGTTCTGACCAAGAAACTCATCTTACAACAGAAAGACTCAGGCAATGACCTGCTTTTCACTGGTTTACCACATACCCCATCACCCAAAGAAACTAGCCTTATAGAATGGGAAGGGTAATAGTAGTACCAGTTGGGAGACACCACCTTGCTAGACTGGGGTACCATTCTACAGTAACTGATAAATATGTGGTGCGTTTATTGCATAGCTAGAACACATGGATCCAGGAATCAAGGGATGGAAAGAGGAGTTATTTGTCTCACAATTACACATAATGAATCACTTGTAGACATATTGCTTCCTGTCTTTGTGACTCTGAACTCTTCCAGATTACAGTTTTTAATACTGAAGAGAAGAATGCTTCTCCTGAGGTATTATTTGACAACACCTATTTTATCATATCAAGCTTCTCATGTCATTGGAGAGACAAGCCAGAAAAAAGAGAGGAAGTTACTGATTAGGCTGGCATGATTGACTCTATCAAGGGGAAATAGAGCTGCTGCTGCCCAATGAGGCAGGGGTGAGTATGGATGATACCATCTCCTGGGCACTTCCTGCTACCACCATGTCCAGAAGTAAAAGGTAGTGGAAGACTAAAGTAAGTCCATATAGGCAGAACCACCAAGTGTTCAAAATTTAGAGTGGGAAGTGGGGGAGGGAGGTGATAAATAGCAGTCATGACGAAATTATAAGACATTGAAGAAGATACAAATAAGTGGAAGCACATACCCTGTTCATGGATAGGAATAATTAACATCATTAAAATGTCCATACTACCCAAAGCAATCTATAGATTCAATGTAATTCCTATCAAGATTCTAATGACGTATTTCACAGAACTAGGACAAATATTTCAAAAATTTATATGGAACCACAAAAGGCCCTGCATAGCAACAGTAATTCTGAGAAAGAACAAAGTTGAAGGAATCATGCTGCCTAATATCAAACTATACTACAAGGCTACAGTAATCAAAACAGCCTGGTAGTGGCATAAAGACACAGATCAATGGAACAGAATAGAGAGCCCAGAAGTAAACCCACACCTTTATAGTCAATTAATATTTGACAGAGGAAGCAAGCACATACAATGGGCTAAAGATAGTTTATTGAATAAATGGTGTTGGGAAAATTGGACAGATATGTGCAGAAAAATGAAACCAGTCTACCTTCTTATGCCATGCACAACAATAAATTCAAAATGGATCAGTTTTAAACGTTAGGCCCGAAACCATAAAAATCCTAGAAGAAAACATAGGCAATAAAATCTCAGGTATTGCTCATAGCAATATTGTTTTCTGATATATCTCCCCAGGAGAGGGAAACAAAAGAAAAAATAAACAAATGAGACTACAGCAAACTCAAAAATGTCTACACTTTTTTCACAGCAAAAGAAACCATTGACGAAATAAAAAGACAACCCACTGAGTGGGAAAACATATTCACCAATGCATCTGATAAGGGGTTAATATCCAAAATGTATAAAGAACTTATAAAACTGAACACCACGCCCCCCCCAAACAATTCAATTAAAAATGGGCAAAGGACCTGAATAGACACTTTTCCAAAGAGGACAGACAGATGGCCAAAAGACATATAAAAAGATGCTCAACGTCACTAATCACCAGAAAAATGAAAATTAAAATCTCAAGGAGATATCACTGATTTGAAACACTAATTTGAAAGAACATAAGCACCCCTATGTTCATTGCAGAGTCATTTACAATTTCCAAGATATGGAAGCAGCCCAAATGTCCATCAGTAGATGAATGGATAGTACAACTGCAGGACATTTGCACAATGGAATAGTACTTGGCCATAAAAAAGAAGAAAATTTTACCCTTTGCAACAGCATAGATGGACCTGGAGAACATTATGCTAAGTGAAATAAGCCAGTCAGAGAAAGAAAAATACCATATGATTTCACTCACATGTGGAATCTAATGAACAAACTGAACTAACAAGCAAAATAGAGACTGACTAATAGATAGAGAGCAGATGACAGCATTTGGGGGGTGGTTAAGGGGTGGAGGGATCCAGATAAAAGGAAAAAAGACTCATGGATATGGACAACAGTGTGGTAATTGCAGGGTGGGGAAGGAGGTATAACGGGATAAATGGTAATAGAAAATGCAATAAAAATTAATAATAAAAAACATCAAACTAACAAACAAAAATAAATAAATACCAGTCACGGGCTCCTGATTGGTTGTAGAAATAAAGATTTCCATTTGCATATCTTTGCTTTATGTGTTACACACATGTATGTATATCTATAAATATTTTTTATATTTTGTTGAATTTATTTGAATGACATTGGTTCATAAAATTATATAGGTTCCAGATGCACAGTTCCACTATACATCATCTGTATATTGTATTGTATGTTCTCCACCCCAAGTCAAGTCTCCTTCCATCATCATTTATCCTCCTTTTACTCTCTTTTACCTCCCCCCTTAACCCCCTTTCCCTCTGGTAATCACCATACTTTCGTCTGTGTCTATGAGGGTTTTTTAGTATAATAACAGAAAAAATAAGAAAATATTGCTGTAAAATATCTCAACAATGGAACCCTGTCCAAGTGATTACCTAGATCTTAGAAGTTGACCTGGTTCTTGTCCTTTCTGAGTTCTGTTCAGTTTTTTCTTTGATTCTATGAGTTCTATCATTCTTCTTCCAGTAAATTCCTTTTATTCTTTTGTTAGAGTAAATCAGATTTCATTGCTTGCAATTAAGGGACCCTAACCAATACCTCATATACTGCTTAATGAAAAAGACAAGTCACAAAACAGTATGGAGAGTAGAGGACTGAGTACATGCTCCAGCATCCTGCTTCTACTCTAAATATTTGAAAATGACACAAATGATCTATAATGATCCCTCACCTATCACGGGAGTTATGTTCCAGAGACCCCTGCAGTAGGTGAAAATCTGCGAAGTAGCGGCATTATATTTATTCTATTATTTATATATATTTTAAGTCTTTATAAACCCTTCCCACACTCCTATAAACCTTTCCCACACTCTTATAAACACTTCATATGCTCTTAAACACTTTCTACACTCTTAAACCTACATAATTTTAATCCCACAATGTAGCAAAAACTTCGTGATATAGACTTAGATATATTGTTTTTAAAAAACCTGTGATACAGTGAAGCCGCAATAAATGAACCGCAATATAGCGAGGGATGACTGTATTTTTAAAATAAATAGCTAGGGATGGATGGGGAAGGAGAGAGCAATGGGGGGAAATTGGGACAACTGTAATAGAACAACAATTTTTAAAAGAATAACCATTACAAATGGCAAAAAAGAAATAAATATATTGCTTGAGAACTAGAAGAGGTACTTTCAATAGATCTAGAATTATGAGGAATCTGTGGAAGAGGGAAGACAAATATGATTGGAAGGATAAAGGAAACCAAACCTTGAATCACACAAGCAGGCAAAAAAAAAAAAAAAAAAAAAAAGAAGCTACAGAAGTTGAAGTCCTCTTGGAGGAAGGGGTGTTCCAAGATTAGAGATAATAGAAACTTGTAGCAAGAGAGCCAAGGGTGATTACTTGAAGGATGAAACAAGAGTAGCTGTGTGAGAAGTCCTTAGACTGAAGAAGCAAGGGCTCTTGGAAGGCAAGGAATTCTCCTACCCTCTTTATAGAAGGGATATACCTTATAGAAGACTACCTATAAATGCACTCTGTCCAGCAGCAAGTACTAAGAACAGGCTCTGGTTAACATAGTACTCATGCAAGGTTCAAATCAGCATATCAGATGATTCCATTTATTTGATCTTTGTGAAAAAGAAAACTCACCAAATCTATTTATAGAGGATGAATATATATTTTATATGCATAAAAAGGGTCTGGAAGAACATACAGCAATCAATTAACAATAGTTATTCCTTAGAGGTGACCAGAAAACTCCTTCCACTTTTTGCTTTATGAAGTGTTTTTTTAAATTACTTTATTGTTTTTCAATTACAGTTGTCTGCATTTTCTCCCCTCCCCTCCTCCCCACCCCATCCAAACCACCTCCTTCCCTTGCTTCCGCTTTATGGAGTTTTTATTATGTTGATTTTTGGAGACAGCATGTCTTCTTTTTTAAACTTTTTAAAATTTTATTTATTTATTTATTTATTTTTATTGTTGTTCAAGTATAGTTGTCTCCATCCCCCCCCGCCACTCCTCCCCGACCCACTCATCCCTGCCCCCCACTCTCGATCCTACCCCCTTTGGCTTTGTCCATGAGTCTTTTATACAAGTTCCTTGACGACCCTTCCCCTATTTTCCCCTATTATCCCTCCCCCCCGCCCCGTGGTTACTGTCAGTTTGTTCTTTATTTCCAAGTCTCTGGGTCTATTTTGTTTGCTTGTTTGTTTTGTTGACTATGTTCCACTTATAGGTGAGATCATATGGTATTTG
>PVJI01022414.1:0-25321 GCA_004026765.1 Micronycteris hirsuta | reverse complement strand
TCCTCACTGGTAAACTTTGATAGATTCTTTATTCACGCCACCTTACTTAATCTTCTCAACTGCCCAGAAAGGTAGCCATTGTTTGCTCTCTTACATGCTGGTACAAACTTGGTGCCAAGACATTACGTGTGAGCTGTAAACTGCTTTTCCTTGAGATGCCACAGAATAATGAAAGAAGACAACTCTTGGTCATAGCCATTCACTCCTTTGCTCATTTATCCATTTATCCATCTATTCTTCCATTCATTCATTCATCCATCCATTCATTCATTCATTCATTCAGGAACTCCTATTTTTAACACACACTAGTCTAAGGCAAGCTTCCTATGAATCCAGCCTGCTCCCCTTTTCTTATCCAGTTTTCCATGGAGACAGGAACTCAGAAAAACATTCAACTGCATCTTTGCCTCCATAATTTGATTTCCCCTCCATCCTGCCTTTTGTGAGTTAAATTATCAAATTTCCTTTCTGTTTCTTTTTGGAACCATTTTCAAAAGGCAGCTTCCCTTGTAGGACCAGAATTGAAAATGAGAAACAGTATTATAGAAGGGAAGAGTAAAACAGGAAGATTATCATAGCGTTTTACATTAGCACCATGACATTTCTAATAATCTACATAAAAAGATTTTTTTTTTTAGCATCTTCCTAAGTGCCTCTCAAAAACCTCTGTGACATACTCAATAGCTACTGACTAATTTGTTCTGGCAGAAAAATGAGTTCAGTATTACTGAAAATATGCTTCCTATCACCAGATCTTATTCAGGTCATTGAGTGGCTTTTCACTTTTGGAAGGGAGTCGAATTTACCTTCAATGAAACACTATTGAGAAGAGAGAGAAATAACATTTTGACCTGCTCCAGCATTAGCAAAATGCAAATCATAGTCAATTTTCCATGAGGTGATATTTCAATAGTTTGCATTTCTGCAAACTATTCAGTAGTTGTGTGTCAACCTGAATTATTTTTTTAAGCAAGGTGAAGGAAGGGTGCATGAAGCGAACTGAATAAACACCTGTGCAAAACTAACTTTAAGCAGCTTTCAGCTTAGTGACTGAGATAATGCATTTCTCTAGAGAAGTTCTAAATATAGAGGAATAATGGATAGCAGTTTACCACAAGCTGTGCAGCTCCATACACCGCAGGGCCTGAGCACTGACTGGGGTAGGACTGTTCAGTCCCACAGCAATCTCGGAGATTAAGGGTTCACTAGCGACAGGTTCCCCTGGGTGAGGCCGGGTGAGAGTGGGGGAGGGATCACATCTCATTTTTTTCCCTTCCCAGGCAGAGCTGTGGGTACCTGCTGTACAGACCGCACATGGGGGTGATTAAGACGTTGAGTGGGAGAAAAGAAAGCTCTTCATTGATTCTGCTTTTGGAAATAAAGAGAGATAAAATTCAGCAGCCATCAAGCCGTTTCACTTCCCGATGATTTGTCAGCACTGAGCAGATGCTGGCTTCCTTTCCATAGGTGAGATTTCTTCCTGCTGACAGCAGAGTGCACAAATGTGTGAAAAGAAAATGAAGCTCTGAGGGTAACTTTGGGTTTGATTCTTGCTAGATGTCCTTTCTTGTGTTAAAATTCAAGGTGTTAGCTACTGGCAGCCGCAAGATTTTATCTTGAGAACACAGGGGAGCATTCTTCCCCAGATGTATAAAAAAATTATTAGTTTTAAATAAAAATTACGGCTCCGTGGATTTTGTCTTTAGCTATGCAGGACAGATAAATCTGAAAATTTAACATGATGCCTTGGGTAAGGTAGGCCAGACAGTAATAGTTACTTCTGTACCAGCAAAAAGCTCCCTGGTCAAAAATCACATCAATAAATGTATGTTTAATTAGAGCTTATAGACATCTCAAGAAAAAAAATGCAAAGATTCTCTCATCGATGACCTTTATAAGAGACGTCTTATTCTCAGATGCCTCAGGGCAAAATTTCAACCCAAATAAAATAAGATGAGCCGTGGCTGGTCATTTAATTAGATCATTGTCTTTAGATAGAATTTAACTTCTTTTTTTTTTTCAGAGTTAGAGCCTTATACATATTTTGGAGATGACTTGGTGATACAGCGGCTTAGACTGATAATTTTCTAATTCAAATGTATCCTCCATATCAGCTTTAGAGAAGTAACAAGCTTAATCCGTGGCATTTAATCATTGTGATTTGTTTGGTCACTTTTAGAACATGGAACCTAATACTGAGATGTAATAACTTTGAAACTGATTTGCAAGGAAGGTGACATGCCATGCGAGAACTTACAAACAGAGGAAAAAATAGTCTAGTCTGGGAAGAGACGATATAAAAGATTTCCCTGTCAAACAAACTCAAAGGAAATACGTGGTTTCCAGATTGCCTCTCTCTGAGGTCTAGGAATACCTTGTATAGGTTACCTACCCTTTCTTCCATCTCATCATGGTTCACTGTTCTACCTATCACCCTCTTTAGAGTTAAAGGGGGGGAAAACCCAAGGTTGAATGTGAAAGTAAGTTTTCTAACCAGTTGCGGGGGGGTGACTACTTGGTCTGCTCTGGAGGAAAAAGCACGTGGCTGCTTCTGGAACCTCTTTCTTGGCCCTGGAAGCGGGCTTGTAGACATTAGGGCAAGGAATTCAGAAGGCCCTGTTATTCACACCACGGACATGAATTTGCAAGCATGGAACCGCAAATAACGAGATTGACTGTATTCTGCTTTGTTTGCTTGCTTTTGTCAAAAAATTTCTGAAAGACGTTAGTAAAGGGTGCGCAGAAAGAGGAAAAATTAAGTTATTGGCTTTTCTGATCATCCTAGTGCAAAGAAGCCTAGAACTTAAGAATGTGGTGCTGAGTTCTTTGGAGAAGGGGAAAGCATTGCTCCTTTCCTACTCTTCCTTCTGACAGGTTTCTGGGTGGGGTGGGAGGGAACAGATTAAGCACAGGCAAATGACATACCTTTGGTGATCACTGTGCCATAGATGACGTATGCTGTGTCACTTGCCTACTGCATCATAGTCCTCATTTAGCCATCATCGCCATGCTCTGGGGTGAGATAGGCAGTAAGTGTGGGTAGAGTAGATGAGTTGGTACAGCCTTCGTGTTCAGATGGGGAAACCAAGGTTGAGAGAAAGGCTATAGCCAGGGACAGATAATAGAGAAGGAACAGATTTGGGACTTGGTCTAGGGCATCCTCTCTTTCCAACTGTTGTGTTCTAGAGTGTAACCACCCCAAATTCAAGGGGAAGTCCATTAAATCTGGAGAAGTCACCCAAGAAGGAAGTTCCCCACAGTTAGCCTGAACCACCATGCATAGAAAAGCAACATACGGTTTTAGGTAATCGCTTCAGCATTCCTGCTGAAGACTACTCTTCGCCTATTTTATCTGTATTCTTTATGTGGTGATATTGCTTCATTCCTGAAGTTCTTGAAGCCCACAAGAGGCTATAGAACCAGAAAAGTAGAGTCACTTTCCTAGGTCAACTCTGCTTTGAGCGATGCACTTGGTCATAAGCACTATATTTCATTAGTAAATAGAGCAGCTGGACAAACCACTATTTGAATTAGAGGAAAATAAAACCTGAACAAAAGACAAAGAGGAGACATCACATGTCATTTCACCTCCTTAGTTTCTTTGATCTCTGTTTATCATTTATAAATTTCTTGCCTTCAACAAATGAATGGCCTGCTTGCTATGGGCCAGGCATTGTGCTACCTATTTTACATGCGATTTCATTAAATGCTCAGGTCAGCCCTGTAGGGCCATCCTCTTTCCATATATGAGAAGGCTAAGGCTCAGAAAGGTAATTAACCTAGCAAAGGTCACACAGCCAATGAGTGTCTGAGCTGGGATTCAAACTCCCATCAGTCTACTCCTAACACCGTGCTGTGCCCTTAATCAGATATTGTACAGGGTACATAGGCAGGTTCATGATAACACCTTGCAGGGCTGGTATGAAAATTAGGAGATGATGTATATGAAAAGAGTCCAGCCAACCTTGAAGTCCGGCAAAGCCTTTGAAACTTTGCCAGGCTTCAAGCTTTGCTGTGATTACTCCTCACAGTCTTGCACAGGGTTGGCTCTGCTGTCCTGAGAGGCCAAGTCTATATTAAACCCATAATTCATCCTTAATCCACCAAAGTCTTGTTTCCTGGCTTTCTTTATATCCAACAGAAACGGGAAATATGTCTTTTGTAAGTAAGGCTTAACACCCTGCTGTCGAAGGCTGCTGGATCTTCAGAGAAGAGGTCCATTTACAAAGACTAAGATTAATTTGGCCATTGTTTCACTGCATCAAGCAGGCACACGGAAGCAAGCAACCCAGGGAAGGATAATCATGCTGAGAGTGAAAACACTTATTCTAAATAATTACCATGTATTTATGCACAAGTTCCCTGAGTCTGCAGCCCATGGCCAGTCTTAGGAGGTGGCCCTTCCTTCCTAAGCGTAAGGAGACTGAAGCCCCTCCATAAGGGTATCGGGGAATGCGTCTGTCCTACAGCAGAGTCACCACCTTCTCTGCCTACTTCTCAAAGCTGTGGTCAAGGTGCAGAGCAGATGTGGGGTCTCTTCAGCTGGACCCACTCTCCTCTCCCTTTTGACTAGCACAATGCCTTTCTGTAAGCATGTGAATGCAACCCATCTGACTTCTTTTTGTAAGTGACATATTTGTTAGGCAAGTTAATACACTGGGCAGACTGTGATATTCAGACTGTGATATTCCTCTTTTTGATGTGCCTCTGAGTTGTGTTTTCAAGCCTTGAGGTGACCCCGTGGAAGACATGTGATGACACGTAACAGGTGCAATGATGAGTGTCAGGGAGAGACAGGGACCTTTCCACAAGGGGGCATGTTTGTCTACAAGGTTAATCAAGTCCCCTTGTTTTCATTCCAGGTCCACATTTATCTTGGCGGTAGCAGCTACAAATGTAAAATCAAATTTCCAAACCTAGACAGTTGGAAGTGTATTTACCTGGTCAAGATGTGTAAACAGTTGTTCTCTGCATCTTCACTGGAATAATAGGAGGCGCACTGAAGAGCCATGGACATAGATCAGCCAAGGGCATGCTTTGCTGTGGTGTCCAGATACAATGGGAAAAATGGGGGAGAGAATACAATTCAGTATCTTGGGTGACACCATTCAAAAGAATGACAGCCACTGGCCTGAAATCTCACAGATTGACATGATCATTATTATAGCTACCATTTATCAAGCTCTGTAGGTCCATTGTCTCATTTCATCCTTGTAATTACACTGCAAGGTAGCTAATATTGTTTAACCACAAATGGGTGGGAAATCTACAATCAGGTAACTTGCTTGAGGTCATCAGATGGCAGGCTCTAGATCTAAATGCAAATCCAACTCTTTCTCTGAACCACCAGGATTTAAAGAAGAACTTCCCAGAAGACCTAAGTGCGGAGAACACAAGGGAAGTTGGGGGACTGGAAACCACCTGGGTTAGTCAACCTGACAATTTCAAATCTTTGTTTTCATGAAAGCCAATCAGAGAGGAAGACTTAACCAATCTTTTTGCAAAGGCATTCTTTTGCCTACCTTTGACTACTCGCGGTACAAAAAAAAAGGGACTAAAAATATTATTTCCAGAAATTGGATTCTCCTCCATAAGTTATATATTTTGATCTTTCAACAGTTCACTGAAGTTATGGTCAGTTGGGGAGAAATGTAAAGAAATACCTTTTAAAGTATTGGAACTATTTATCCAACTATGCCAAAATTCGCTAGTGAGTAATGCTGAGAAAAAATGCAGTGGGCTCTTGAACAACGTAAGTGTGAGCTCCACAGGTCCATTTATATGGGCACTTTTTTCAATAAATATACAGTCAACCCTCTGTGACCCCGGGTGTCACATCTGCATATTCAACCAGCCACAGATTGAAATCAGTACTCTCAATCCAAAGTTGAAAATCTATGGATGCAGGGGAGCAACGGCACGCACCGTTCTACACCATTTTACAGAGGGGACTTGAACACCCATGGATCTGGTGTCTCTGGGGGTCCTGGGACCAACGCCCCACTGACACCAAAGGAGGACACGTGTTTGGAACGTCAAAAGTTACACGGGCATTTCTGGCTGGATGTAGTGAAGAGGGCCGGCACACCTCACCCTCTGTGGTTCAAGGGCCAGCTGCACATGTACCTCTTACGAAAGACCAAAACCCTCTCCCGCGTGCTGCCACCGACGGTACCTGCGCAGTCTGGCTGGAAGCGCGCCCTGCAGGTGACCTCCCGCTCTGCAGCATGGCCTCCGAACAGAATCTGCCCGTGGCTTCTCCAGATGAGCTTCCTCACAAGCCACCGTCCACTGGAGAACAGATGTTAAGAAAGACAGGGCGAGTATTAGTTAATGAAAATTTATAGACTAATCCTCTTTGTCCATCCCACGTTTACCTGTCTCCAAATCCTCTCAGTGCATCTACATATCTGTCAACATCGTATCTTCTTTGAATAGTGTCCTCCTCAAAATTCACGCCCACCAGAACCTCAAAACAGGACGCGGTTTGGAAATAGGGTCTTCGCAGATGGAATTAGTTAGGATGAGTCCAGACCGGGTTCGGGTGGGCCCCAAAGGTGATGAAGCCTGGTGTCCTAACGCGAAGAGGAGAAGACGTGCGGAGACACACCCAAAGAAAAAAGCCACGTACAGATGGAGATCCGTGTGATGCGACTTCAAGGCAAAGGAATGCCAGGGACTTCTGGGGCCTGGAAAAGACTAAGGAAGGATCCCCCCCATCCCCGCCCCCACCGAGCCTCCGGGGGTGGAGATCAGCCCAGCCAACACCTTGCTTTCAGACTTCTCCACGGCTGCGAGAGAAGAAATCTCTGTTGTTCCAAACCACCCAGTTTGTAATATTTTGTTAGGGCACTTCCAGCAGCTAATAGAGGTTGCCAGACCACACACTTTCGCCAAGCCCTCCCGCCTTTCGCAGGACTTATTCCGACTAGACTCTGCCGCCTCTGCCCCTCCCACAGGCGCCGCCTCACCCCCAGCCCCTCCCCCACCGCACAAGGTTGCACCCCGCAAAGTAAAATGTTTTGTGAACAGTTCCTGTCTTTGAACCTAGATAACCTTCCAAAGACCCTCTGACTCAGTAATTCTGCGTTCCAGATGTTTCTTTCCTAAGGAAGTAATCAGATGCACATAATTTTTTACATGAGGATATTTCTTAGTGAATTAATAAGGAAAAATTGGAAGCAACCCAAATGATCAGATGTTGGGAAATGGTTGAATAAATTATGCTACATTCCTATGATTGAACATTATGCAGTCATTACGATCATGGTTTTGAATTAATAACGGGTGAAAATAATTGGGATATAATGCTAACTGCTAAAAGCAGGATGAATAATTCCATGTAATATGACTCCAATTTTGTTTGCAACACATGTTTGTATAGATAAAAGATTAGACAGAAATACATCATTCGGTCACAGTAGGATTTTTATCTGATCTTTTTGCATATCCTCACATTTCTATAATAATCATGTATTATACTCATGGAAAGAAAAATAAGAAATATATCTATCTTAACTAAAAAAATTTAGAAGGCCTCCAGTGCAGCAGCCTTCAAGCTATGTTGACCAGATCTCATGGTAAAAAATAAGATTTTCATCCTGACTATCCTAAGTCCTCACTTAATGTTGTCTCTAGGTTCCTGGAAACCAGGCCTGAAGAGAAACAAAGTATAATGAAGCCAATTTTACCCATAGGCTAATTGATACAAACAAGAATTAAGTTCCTACAGCCTATTTCTGGTCACAAAAACATCCTCAAACTTCTACATAAAACTCCCAAATGCCTCTAATACTAAACATTGAAATAAAGGTGAGCTACACACACACTTGGGTGTCCCAAATATATTAGTGCGGCTTTAAGCTTTAATTACTTCCGAAGTCTAAATGCTGCACACTTTCAAAACTGTCCTTGGAAAGCTTCCTTCTTTTGACTGTTAGGTTTTAATTAGTTTCATAAATGTAATTGTATTTTTTTCTTTCAGTCAGTGTACGCCATTTTTCACTTGGAAACTAAAAGAAAAAAACATGTTTACATGTGTTACTCAGCATTCACAACACTAAATAAGTGTGAAATACATTTACTTAAACTTTCAAAGGATGCTTTTTTATAAGTGGCCCCATGCACCTCTGAAGTTATAAGAAGCTCAGGGAGACTTCGGCAGCACCCTGCTTTTGCATAAGTACGCTGAAGTACAACTCATGTCATTGGTACTGTAAAGCCCAGTTTGGTTTCCATTTTACGTGGCTGCCTTTGGGGTGCAGGTATTCCTCGGCCAGTAGCTGTCCTTGTGCTTAGGCCAAAGGGGCCATTGCCCAGCGCCCGCACCTTGGACGGCACCCCTCTGGCCCACTCCTCCCTGGAGAGTGAGGTATTGGTGGAGCTGCACCCATTGTTCACCCTGCCCCCAAATCCATGCCTCACCAAACCTTGTTCTGAGTATCCAGGATCCCCAGCCAGCCTCCCCAAATGGCACTGGGCCTCCTTCAAGGGCCTGCACACCAGCAGAGTTGCCTGCAACGTCTGTACACCCATGACAGACGGCAGTGCAATTGGTGCACATGTTCCTAGGCCCAAGAGGTGGCCGGGGCCATGGCTGCTTTCGGGAGCTGGACTGAGGTTCCCCACTGGGGCTGGAGCTTCTCGGGAAAAGAGGGGGTGGCTACGAACCAGGGGCTGGGAACCAGCTCTTGTGCCCCACCATATTTACCAGGTGTAGGTCATCCAGGAATTTGAACTTGGCCTTTCGGTTCAAAATGAAGGTCTATTTATCAATGGAGAAGGTTATACCTAGTTTATTTAATGGTTTAATAAGAGTGGGCTGATGCTGGTCTTAAAGGAAAATGTTTTTCCCACCCACACACGTTTCTCCCTAAGGAGATCAGCATGATGATGAGTCATGGTGACCAGTGGCGGCCAGGTGACCTGCGTGTAGCTTCTCATATAGTCCTCATCTCAACCCAAAAAAGCACGTACGTAGGAAAAAACTGGGTCACGGTGACAATAAGTAGTTTGTTCCAGGTCACAGAGTCAGTGCTAAAGGTAGCCTTAGTTGTACAACTAACTGAAGTGACCACAAAGAACAGTGACTTGGGTTCTTTTTCCCCAATTGGCTGGGCCTCTCAGCTGCTGGTTTCACCTGGGCTCACGAAGGCAGCAGCACTCAGCGGGAGGGGCTGCTGCACTGGGAAGGGCACAGGGTTCTCACCCTGGGGGTTGCTGCTGCCTGGGATGATCTCCTGCAGGGAACCCCTCACTCTCCAGAGGCCACACTGGCTTCTTGGTGTGGTACTCACAAGGTGGCACTCTCAAACAGAAGCTGCAAAGCCATTTGATGCCTAGGATGGCACCAGCACCTGTCCATATTCTATGGTCAAAACCAGTCACCAAGCCAACCTTGATTTAGGGGGAGGGAAAGCAGACTACTTCTGCAAAGAAGCATGGTGGGAGAATGGTAACTTTTTTTTAGCTGCTAAATACCAGAGCCAGGATTCAAAGCAGTTGGCCAGACTGAGGTCTTCTAAATAACTGTGCTGTCTCTGAACCACAGGACATTTGTGGGACTGAGACATAGGGAGGATTTTGTATTTTGTCTTATCTCTTTGCAATCACCTTACCTTTTAATTCTGTCTTCCCCTAGTGTCTGGCTCAGTGCCCAGAACCGGATGGTGGTTGGTAATACCTATTCTGGTCACTTACAAGAGCTGTGATTCTGAATGGACTACTTAACCTCTCTCAATCTGTTTCCCGCCTGCAAAATGGGAATAGTGATGATAATAACACATGGGGTTGCTGTCAGATTCCTACGCAATAACACAGAGAAAGCATTAGGCACTCAGTGCTGGCACTCAGAGTTGTCTCCGTGGTAGTGATTGGGATGTGGACTATCCATGCCTGCACGTGGGCTTTTTAAACACTGGGAGTAAAACCCTACTGGGTTTCCAGATGCAAGCACCTGGGAGGCAGGGAATAGTTTCAAAATGCAGCATTGAAGTTCTAAGACGGCATCTCTTAAAAAGTTGGGGAGGAAATCAAAACGTACAAACGAACACACACACGGAGTTGCACCGCTGCCGAGCGGTTCCTCTATTTGTTGTCAATGTTCAACCGGGAGCTGCTGGCCGCTCCCAGCCTGGCAAGTGCTGACCAGGCAGGGTCGCGTGGCGGGAGAGGAGGCGGGGGGAGGGGGGGGCTACCTTCTTCCTATAGGTCTGGGTCAAGGAAGGGCGGGCATCACTGAGAGGAGCCCTTAAAAGCTCGCGTTCTGCAGGGTGCGTGTGACTAGGAGGTGAGAGGGGAAGGGCTGTCTGACCTCTCCCTGACTGGGGAACCGCCGCGGGGAGCAGAGTGCCGACTGCCCTGCGTAAGTGCGCGGGTCCTGGCGGGGGCGGGATGCGCCGGCGTAGCGAGGCTCGTCCTCACCAGGATCCCAAATGGGGAGAGCACAGGGCGGGCGGTCTCAGGAGCCATCTGCCGCGAGAAGGAAGAAAGCGCGGTGGAGTAGGATCGGATTGGTCGTCTTGGCTGGTCCAGAGTTTCCAGGTTGGGGACTGGGGAGTCTTGACACTCTGCGGCGGGTGCGCTCAGCCCGTGGAACACTCCCGAAGGCTCCGGGCGCGATTCCAGGAGGTTGCACCCAGGCTTCTTCCAGATCTGCTGGCGCCTCCGAGTCCGAGAGCCCTTCCAGGGAAGTGCGAAGCGGTGGGGTCCCCCGTTACCCTAGATGCGAGATGGGAACATCATCCCCTTCCTCCTTCAACAGGTCCCTTTAGGATTGATTTCGGGGTGCTGTGGAGGAGTGGGAGTGGGAAGTGCCTTTGATCTGAGTATGCCCCCAAAAGGAGACTCGGCTTGATCCAAGAAACCAAAGCACACCAGAATGAGTATTATTCCTGGAATGGAGGATTAAGAGAAAACCAAGGGCGTGGGACAAGTGACAGCTCCCTGTCAAGTGAGGTGGGGCCTTGCAAGGGACTTACTTGGTAGGAGCCAGAGCCAGCGGGGTGTGCAGAGACACGTGTGAAAGGCAAGCACCCAACACATTCCAGGTCAGCCTCGTGTGGAGGGAAAAATGGGTGTTGACATATGGGTGGACTCACATCCCAGGTTGCCTTTCGCTGGTTGGTGACCTGGAGAGCGTTAGTTAAGATTACTAAGTCTCGGGCTCGGCATTGCAGACACTTGTCCTTTCCTCTCCCCTTAAATGGACAGCAACAACCACTACCACTATTTTATTATTATTATTATTAGTAGTAGTAGTAGTAGTATTTTGGTGTAAGATGAGTAAGAACAGCGACATTAGGAGAAAAAGAGATCCAACAAGAATGCATTTTGCTAACTTGAAAAATATCTTTTAAGAAAACTGTTCAAAATAGGAACTGGAACGTTCTTTTTTTAAGCCGAGCACACTGGCTTGGCTGGCACATGACGGTCTGTAAGGCTGTGGGGAGCCTTTGGGGGGCTGTGCTTTCTTGGCTTCTACCCCAGGCTTATCCTTCGGTGGAAACTCTTTAAAAATACAATGTCAGCGTTCTTAGCAAGGAGCCGTTTTATTCTGTTTTTATATATAGGAGCTGGCTGTTTTGGAGAGGCATAAGTGGCCCCCCAATATATGTGAATCCAGCTTATAAACCAATTTACAGTGAGTTTCTACTCACCTGATTCTATAGTCTGAGAAATAAGTGGGCTTTGACTGACAGGAGGTTCAAATGCCTGGGAAGAGTATTAAGCAAGTCTGCTGAGCTTACCAATTCACTCCTCTTGGAAAAATAAAAACAAGAAGCGAACAACATGACAGGATTTGTTGATGACTTTGTCTTTGTTTCGGGACACGTAGGATTTGTCAGAGGAAAAACGGAATGTTGAACGCTACCCGGGTATGCACAGAACAAGGACAGTGAGCGAGAGGGAGCTTGGTTACTGCTGCAGAGAACATCATGGACCCGTTGATGAGCACCCAAATGCCCACTGTGAACAGGAAATGTCCCATTCTTAATAGGAAGCAGAGTTCATTTAAAAGAGTGAGCATGTTTAACATTCCCAGGCATTTAATGATGTAGACTTTTCATTGACTGAACCAAGGCCACTAGACAGAATGTAAGTAGGGAAGTGTCTCTTAATTAGAAAGGTGCCTCTGTAAGAATGCCTCATTCCTATCTATATTGACTTGGAAGAGGGGTCAGCATGGCAGAAAGCTAAGAAATGTACTTTCCTAGCCAAAACCAGGAATGGAGTTTGAACTGTTATGCTATATATTTGCAAGTTCAACAATTTAAGTGATAATAGACTCAGTTCACAAGAGAGTGATCTGGTGCTTTCTTGATATAGCCTATGCCCTTAAGCATAAATGAACTGAAACCAGAGCATTGAGATTTCTCTTCCTCCAAGATATTGCAGGTACAGCCCTGAGCAAGAAACCACCTGCTTTCCTTTTATTGCTTTAGCCCAAGTAAATATTTATAAATAAACACTTGGGCCAACAAACAATTGTAGCAACAGAAAGACGGTCATTGACTAGAATCGGAATACAGGGATGAGGTTTAGAGAGGAGACCCAAGGATGCTGGAAAGATAAGATGGTAAGAATTTGCTTTTTCAGACACAGAGTCATCTCCCCTGTCCCCACCTGGTTCCCTCAGGTTCTCTGGGGTGGAGGTAACCCAACTCTGAAGATGCCAGTTCATTTATTTAACTAATATTTTCCCCAATGTTTGATTATGAATATTTTCAAACATTCAGAAAAGTTGAAAGAACATTATAGTGCAACCGCCACCTAAATTTTCTTTCCTTGAAGCTGGTACTAATTAGTGCCTACTATTTGCCCGGAGCTATGCTGAACTGTAAGGACATAAATGGCAGAATATAGTTAGGGAACCAGGAAGGGTTTAACTGGACTGGAGCACAGAGTTTGTGAAGGGATCCTGTGACTGTGGTCTGGAAGGTTCTGCTGGAGTCACATTGTAGAAGATGCTGAATTTCATGGCAGAAAGTTTAAACTTCATCCTGCTTGTAGTCTGGAGCCATTGAAGGCATTTGAGGAGTGGGAGTGTCTTGTGCTATAGAAAGCTCTTTCTGGCATTAAGGTTAGGCTGCATTGGAAGGGAGGGGACTAAAGTCTGGGAGATGAGTTGGGAGGCTTTGCAAATGTCCTGGGTCAAACTGTGAACAGAATGATTGCAGAGATTGGAAAAAGGAAGAAGGGTGGGACCCTGTGGCTGATCTGGCATAAGGATTCGGTTGTAGAGCTCGGGCTTCTACAAAGATAATGTGTCCATGAGAATAGGGAAGTCAGAGGAGGAAGAATTTCGAAGGGAATGATGCTGTCTTGTTACAAAACTCTTTTGGGTTTGAGGGACCAGTTGGGAACTCACATGGAGGTGTCCATGGACAGTGGAGAGCCCAGCAGCAAGGTCAGGACCGAACAACTGTCTGGACTGGCCATTCGTGATCAAGGCAAGGTTGAATGAGAATGTACAGATGGAGAAAAGAAGGCTGAGACATTAAGGGAAATCTGAATATGTGGAGTTCCTGAAACAAACAAACAAAAATACAGGTGTCCCCAAGTATCGCTTAGGGTTTTAACGACTGTTCTATCTGCAGTATTATTGCAGTTACAGCAATCACACACCCCATGCATATTCCTACCATTAGCGTGGAGTTTTTCCTGCTCGGCTGGGGGCAGGGCCAGGGAGTACGGTGAGACTGGGGATGCAGGGGGAAAAGGTAAAGACTTTTTGATCTAGGACTCAGAATATACAGTGCTTTGTCCATGTAAACCATTTTCACATGTTGGGATGCCAGGTCGTTTAATGAATTTGTTTATCTTTTCCCAAGGCAACACCCAGTTAGTCTGGGAACCGTAACAACCTATCGGGAGGGTGGCCATAGTTTCCAGACCAAACCTCGGCTGTGACATATATTCTGGATGCAACGGCCACCAAGCCTTTATCCAAATATTGAGCAACCCAAGCTCCCCTCTCCCTTTCTATGCTAATACTTAAGGATACAGGGTAATATCCATAAATGAATATTCAGCTCTGTGAAACTATCTGATTATATTAACTTACTGCTGACAAGACAAGGGAAATTGGATTGATTTAACATCTGTTCTGTGGCCAGGGTCTGTCCCAAGGCCTCAGTTAGAGGGTCAGGGCAGAGTATCTTTTGTCTTTCTGTAGTGCCCGGTATGAGTTTAATGTGTATGTATTTCATTTCATGTGTCTGTCAATATAATTTTGAAAAGAAGTGTGGTTCCGCTCAGAATGGAAGTACTTTATCTAAAGACACAGAGTTTTGAAGTGTCGGGGCCACACTGGAAGCTGTGTGTCTGAATCCTTCCTGCTATTCTTGGTGGACAATGTCACCTTCCTCCATGCTTATTGTGAGCAGGCATTGTGTTTGCACACGTGGGTTCCTTCGTGCGGCCCCTCGGTTCGGCTGATTACTTAGCTCAAAATTGCTCAGTTGGTTATCATTGTTGGGGTGTCTGCCCTCTGGCCCCGTCTTATTTCCACCCAGGTTCTTGAACTCTGCAGGAAGAGTCCAACTCCCGCACAAATGCCAACCTGTAAGGCTGAATTTAGCAATCACTTCATTAATTCTCCTCAAGATCACATATTTGATTCTCCACTGAGTTCTTTCAGAGTGAACTAGAAGACAGTTCTATATTTAATTTGTTTACTTATGTGTTTTGTTCCATCAGTCTTCTGCTTTTCCCATGGTCCTACTCAATTACATATCTAAGGTCACTTGCCCCTTTATCCTTACTTTCCTTCCATTGTGAGAATTTGGAGAGAGGGTGGGTTAGGGCATGGGGCCCACAGCAAGATTATACTGACTCTGTAACTGATTATAATTGACTCAGGTAGACCCAAGAATTGTACTCCACTTTCTTTCCTGAAGTTCAAAGTGGCCAGTTGCACACTGAGCAACGGGGTTCAGATTGGGAGTGCGGTCATCGCCCAGGAGGACTTGAAAAAGCGCAGTGTTGATCGGTAGTGGCTGGCTTAGCGTCCTGAGCTTTTTGTACCTTATTCCAGCACATCCCCAGTCTGCCTGGGGCTCCTGGGTTTTGTGCAGGTTTCTCTTCTCCAGGAAGGCAAGTACTGAGCCGTTTTTCGTCTTTGACTCCACAAATTTTAGCAAAGTATCTCAGTTTAGTACACACCCAGAAAAATCTCTAATAAATTGAGATCTATGGAAGGAAAAGCGTGTGTTACCTATTGCCATACAACAAAGTTGGAAAAGATGTAAAATCCATGGCCCGAGAAAGTAGGAAAGACAACAGCAAATGAGGGGAGTAGGGAAATTCATTAAAGTAGGAGTTAAGGTCAGGGTTCGATATTAGCTTGGAGATTTGCGTTGGTCCAGGAAGTAATGGTAAAGACCTGGATTCGGACCTGGGAGTAGGGTTGGAGAGGAGAGGAGGAATTTAAAAAAACATCCAGGACAATCAATGGGTGGTTGGCTGGCTGCGGAAAGGCAGACAGAGGGAAGCAGCGAAGGCAGCCAATCCGGGACTTCCAGCTTCAGTGCTGGAAAGAGTTTTCAATCAAGAAAAAATAGAGAAGTGGGAATATGTTCAGGGAAGAAGGTAATCAGTTCAGTTTTTGAGTTATTCTTAATTACTTTTGATTTTTGTCAACATAATTCACATCCATGGGTGAAAAATCTAAGTCAAAATACAGTTCTCATGATAAAAGAATCTTGTTCCTCTTTCTACCGTTAATCACAGTAGGTAGCCAAAAGGAGGCTGATTCTAAAAAGAATGGGGCTACCTTTACTTCAGTAAAAATGAAGAATTTCTCAGTGGAAACACTGCTTTTGTCACAAGTCAAAGGACTGGGGGCTTCAGCCAGCCCCCCACAATTTATTTTCAAAACTAAAGGAAGCACATCAGAAACCCACTGTAAAATACTCTCTGGGCATGTGATTTTCACTTTGGAGATAAACATGCTCTTAAATCATTTGTGATTCTAGTACCTACACATTTTACAAAAAATACAAGGGATAATCCCATTTACCTGGAATTCTGCTGCTGTCAAAATTTTCCCAGAGGCAGATTTTGTTATCGTCTGTAATTTATACAGTGATACATGGAAAATACACAGACTTTGGAGTCACCTACACCTGGCTTCAAATTCCAGCTTTACTACTTAGTGTCTGAGTGGCGGGGCTTGGGAAAATTAACCCAGGGCTTGAGAAACTATTCAGCCTAGAACTCTATTTTCTCACCTGGCTTTGCCTTATAAAAGCTCTGGACTTAGGGCTTTTCTAAGAATAGTATCGCTGTCTTTCCAACCTCCCATCCCACTAACCATGTATTAGTGTCCCAGGGCAGCTGGAACAAAATACCACAAAGCGGGTGGCCAAAACAACGGGAATGTATTGTCTCTCAATTCTGCACACGGCGAGTGCAAAATCACCATGTAGCCAGGGCCACGCTCCCTCTGAGCCCTACAGGAGAGAATGCTTCCTTCCCTCTTCTAGCTTCTGGCATCTGCCAGTTGTCCTCACGCCGTGGCTTGTAGACACGTCACTCCTGTCTCTGCGTCTATTGTCACGTGGCCGTCTTCTCCCTGTGTGTCTCCGTCTTTGCACAGCCGCCTTCTTCTCCCTGTGTTTCTCTCCTCTTACTAGAACACGAATTATATTGGATTCAAGCCCCATCCTAGTTCAGCATGACCTCATTCTAACGTAACTAATGACACTATTTCCAAAGAAGGTCACATTCTGAAGGACTTCAGCATATATTTGGGGGGAAATAATTCAACCTGTAACAATTCATGCAGTCACTTTGGGCAAAACCTTAGGAGTCATGCTTGCTTCTTTCCATTATGCTTCAGTTTATTAACAAATATTGATGGATATGCCTTCAAAGCGTAGCTGACCACTTCTCACCAACTGCACTGCTATTCCCTGACCTAACCCTCTCTCCTCTCTCCTAGATTGCTACATCAGCTTCCTAATTGGTATCCTGATTCCATCCTATTCTCCTGAAGGCCACTTGCTGGGAAGCAAACCAAAGTGATTATTTCACATTCCACAGGTCTAATTAGACTGCATTACTCCTTTACTTGAAAGCCTCAGTGGTTCCCTTTGCAATTAAAATAAAATACTAATGCATATGAACACAGGTAAGACCCCACGTATGTTGGTCCTGACTACCCTCCACATTCATCATGTGCCACTTCGTCCTTCATTCCCTGCACACCCATCAGCCAACAACAAACAAAGCTTGTTTGCACCTCAGGGCCTTTGCACTGCTTCCTCAAGGCAGGCTTCACCCAGAGACGTGTTTCCTGATCATTGTCAGCCCAAACACGGTTTTTGAACTCCTCAGCAACATAATAATTTAATTCTGGGGGGATATAGTATGCAGTATTTCCAGACTCACCTAAATAAGAAAGAGGGACCATGGCCCATATAGCACCTTTTGGGGAATCCTGGTATTAGGACTACAGAATGGTCTCTGGAGACAGCTGAGGACTGGCCTGAATTCCTTGTCCGACCACATATTGGCTATGTGAACCTGGGCAAATAAGTTAAATCCTCTGAGTCTCAGTTCCTCATCTATAAAATGGGATGAAAATAGCACCTGCATGGTGAAGGTTAGAAATAAAAATATAAAGCAATTGGCACAGTTCTGCAACAGAGAAGCATTCAATAATTAATAGGTATTATTGGTATCATTATCATGATGATGCCTTTGATCATGGGGATGGTCTTTCTATTTCACAACTCATATTAACATTTTGGGATATGTCTACTTTTTATTTCCACCCGCACTCAAATTTTCCTTCTGGTTGGAGTAAGATTTCAAGGTCAAGCTCCCTACTCTGGTGTCAGATAGTATGATTATCACCTGTTCCTGATTCTTCTCATTCTCTGTCTGCCATATAACCCCTGTGTGTCTCCCTTCTCTGTGAGTCCAAGGATGTGATGGCAGAGATAGGGACGACAAATTCACCTGCAGGGTGAGGCACCAAAGGTCCGACGCCAAGGGGCAGGCCTATGGAAAGGAGATAGGCGTTTGGTCTCAGGGCCACTTCAGCAAAAGGTGCCCCTTACCTGGCGTGTCATGTGCTGTGTGTACCCTCTCAGGGAACAGAGTGTGTCAAAGATCAGCTTTAGAAATTAAAATGATGTCATAGGGAAGATGAATAGTGGGTCCTTCCAAATAGAGGTTTTCTTCTATCATTTGTTTGCGTGGAACTCTTTTTTACAAAATGGGTGGATTTGGGATTAGGATTGGTATATAACTCAGGGTTGCACAATAGCCTCTCATTACATGATTCAAATGCTTTGGATATGCATGACTAATCTTGAGAGGTGAGTGAGTCCTTTTTGAATTACAACTTTCTTGGAAATGTCTGTTACTAGTTGGCTTGTTTCTGTTTGTTTGTTTGTTTGTGGGAATGTTTTGTTATGTTGGGAGCTATTTAAGTCAGTTAAATATGTAAGAGGGACCCAAATAACTTTTAATTGCAGCTATAACAATGATTACATAAACAATTTTTAAAATCCTCACCTGAGGACATGTTTATTAATTTTAGAGAGAGAGAGAGAGAGAGAAACATCAATTGGTCGCCTCCTGTACGCACCCCAACCGGGGATAGAAGCAGCAACCTAGGTATGCATCCTGACTGGGAATTGAACCCGAAACCTTTTGGCGTATGGGACGATGCTCCAACCAATTGAGCCACCTGACCAGGGCTACATACACGATTGTTATCCTGTAACTGTTATAATCTATAATGTGAAACGGAGAAGTTGGAAGGAGAGATGAAGAGAACACAAGGGCTGCTTGAACTGGTGGCTCTGTTCTTTTGTCCTCATTCTGAAGTGTTGTTCTTGGATTCTTCTTCATCGGTAGAACACACACCTCCCAGTGGCAGGTTCCTTCTCGGGGCCTTGCACATCTAAGTGTGTTGCTGGTTGCTTCCACACACAGATGACAACTCGGCAGGACTTTCCCTTTTGCCTCTTCTGCTGGTTGTTTCCCTTGGACTTATAGTGTGAATTGATAGAAAGTGGTTTCCTGCTCGTTTTTCAGATAAGAAACATGAGAACAGCATGTGCAGGTATATATTCAAAACTGGCTCTTGGGTCAGGGAGCAGGGAAACCCTGACTGGTGGTGTTTGCTGATGTCCGTGGTGTAAATATTCCCACCATGGTTGACGGTACGCTGTCAACAGACGTCACTAAACACTGAGTTGGAGTGAACTGCGCAGTAGCAAGCTGTTATATAGTCTGTCCATCAGACACATAGAAAAAGCTCCAGAGCCCAGAGAATAGTAAAATGCAGTAACATAGTTCGGAAGGGATGAATGTTGAATATTTGTAACATTTTTTCAATATAACTTATTTAATGGCAGATTTTTGTAGTGTAATTTGTAACAACAGCCACATCCAACAACTGGTTCACCAAATTCCTGGAAGTCTGCTCATTGGCTCTCACACACCAACTGGGACGCAGAAAAGTCACCGTCCCGCCCATGGCTCACCGAATCAGCCATGGCCGACCCCGGATTAATGCAAACTCTTTCTAAAAACCAAACTCCTCTGGAAGGATTTACTTACTGAGGTTTCTTTGTATTTATTCATTTATTTTACTACATCCTCTACCAGTCTTTGAAAGGGTCTGGGACCATTGCAGGCTATGTTATCTGTTGAGAGATAAGAGTCAGACTCTCTGAAAGCAACTGTAACCAAAGACGGGAAAGAGGAATGCAGTTTATGGATCTAGAGTCATAAACAAATCCTGGCTTGGAGTCTTGCTTGGCCCTGTTGCTCGCCAGTGGGCGAATCTTAAGCATGTCACTTACTTAACTTCTGGCTTCAGTGTCCTAGCGGCAAGATGAAAAATTGGGCCATATGAGCATGTATTATCTCATCTAGGTCTAAAATATCGTGATTCATTTTTTGGATCCATTCGTTCAACAAGTATTTGCCTAGTCCCAATTATATGCACATCTGTTAGAGACTCTATTTCTGGCAGAATTAAACACAAATGTAAGAAAAATAACCATTATTATAGCATCTCACATTTATGCAGAGCCTTCTAATTTACCAAAGAGAAAATACACTCAGGGTCTCGGAGGTCCTATGGCTTTAGGAGATCAGAATGTTAGAGGGAGAAGGACCTATGGTAAAAGAACAAACAGAACGTCTCTCCTAGGAAACGCAGGAGGCCATAAGCATTAGTAAGAAGGGAAGAAAACAAGCATTTGTTTTGCCATGTTTATCAGCTGCTTCACTTGGTCTTCAAAACCAAAAACTATTTTTTTCTGATTATAAGATTAGTTGCAGAAAATGGAGAAATTCTTAAGAAGTATTAAATGAGAAAATACCAATATCCAATTTAATAGCCTGCTTTTATTTACCTAATACTTTAGTATATTTTTCAAAGCATTGTTAGTCGTGATATTAATCGCTATATATGATTTCATCTTTTTGGTGTACAGGAACTCACTTATCTTAAATGTTTACATTGTTGACTGTTTTTATTAGTCTTCAAAACACTGTGATAAATAACTTTGCTTATATAAAAATCATACATTGACCATAGTTTTCAACTGTAATATTTAATGTTTAGTAAGACAGTTCAAATCGTATGCTTTTGACCTTTAGCTTATCCGATTCTGCCAATATTCCTGGATTTTATTCTGTTTCTAAATGTGTATTAAATAGAACAGTTTGTCCGAATCCTTCAATATGATATATTTGGACTGAAACTAGTGCCAATATCTTCATATTATTTCAAATAGACATATGATAAAATATATGGTAAATAATTTTTTCTTTCATTTCCATGATAGTAGCTTCTGGTATAAGGTTTATTAGTTTAGAAGTACTTGATGTTCAAAAGTAAAAAAATTCAGGCTAGTTTAGGATAAGCAAAACATTTGAGAAGGATGTGAAGAAAAAAGACGTATTTATCATAACAGCTTTCATTTCATTCGGATTGATGGTGGCTCAGCACAGTTCAGGGATTTTGCCTGTTCAATGAAAACCAGGAAATGAAAAATGTTGCTTTAATTCCCCTACCCGGGAAACCACGACTTTAACACTTGTTTGATTAAATGTTAATGAGATCTACTAAACCGACCCAACTCTTAACTTTTATGAATTAGAGATGTCATTTAAAAGGAGAACAGTTTCACCTTTCTTTAACATCTTTGAGTCAACATCTGCTTTCGGGGGGAGGCGCTCTCACTACCCAGGTTGTTCAAATATTAATGCCTTCCATTACAGGGGCCGGGGGTTTGCAGCGGCGAGCCCGAGAAATTAGATGGCATGATTAGTGTTTCATTTCTGCCCCCAGGAAAAACAACCTTTTACTGGAAGAGCTTCTTCCAGTATGCTTTAATACCGCAGATTTTTTCTCTAAACCAGCTAGAGAGTAAGATTGTTGACTTCAAGCCTTCCTTGAAAATGGCTGTTATTAAAACACCAGCATAACAAGGTCACATAATTTTAAAAATATTTTATTAGTGCCATAATGGTCATTACCCTTGGGCTTCTTGGGAACCTAATTTCAGTTTCTAAATTCATTTTGTTTATTATTATAGGCAAAAGCAAATTATAACTACAGGCTGTGTATGATTGGGCTTGTTTAGTTAAGTATGGGGAGTTTATTAAGTGTTTTATATGTTGGCTATATAATCCTATACAAAGATTATATATTCAATCCAATTACAATTATAAATTTTTATCTTATTGGGGAAATGTGGCTGAAAATCTTCTTAATTTGCTACAACCAGCATTTTCATATTATGCCAGATTGGGTTGTGATAAGCAGGTGGTAATAGATTTTGACACATTTTGTGTTTTTAAGATGTTATAATGGTTTGGCATTTTAAAGCACCAAAAAGTAGGCATGATATTTGCACAATTGCATATTTCATTTTGCATCCAGTAATCTCAGTGAATGGAGTGTTTATTTATTTCGTGTATTTTACTTAGACTTTAGAGCTGAAAACTTGGATCATGCTTAGATAGTGCTAATGCCTAGTCTTGTCCAGCACTGACGTAGGGCATCATGATACTCAGCAGGGTCAGCATTTAGGGGAAGCAAGTGAGGCCCCTGCCTTGTGTGAAACACTTAACAGTGCCAAAAAACCTGAGGAATCAAGATAAAGTGTTTTAATAGACTATTTGAAAAAAATCAAAATTAAGGCCCCCCAAAAACTCATTTTGAAAAAAATGTCAAAATTTTAGAAAAATGATGAGATTTGACCCTGCATTTCCACCAGGCTCACTTGATTTCCTCATCCTGACCCTGGCTGAGTTCTCGTTCTGATTTCTTCACGCTCATGCTTTGCACGAGGCACACTCTGGAGTCACATTCTCTTAAATACACGGGGGATAGTAATCCTCACTCTCCTGGTTAAGTTATGAAAAGGTTGAATCAGCTAAAAATACAAAAGGAAGCTCATTGTAAATACAATGTACATGTTTATTTACAAGTTAGGGAAATCATCATACAATTTTAAGCCATTATTATTATCAGCCCGGATCAACACTCTAAGCAAATACCAGATTTGAAGAACCTTGGAAAGCTTTGTGTTAATCAAGTTTGAAGCCAGCGGGTGGGGACATAAAGATGGTTGTGGAATCCTCCCTCTCTTCTTTTTCTCTTTTTTTGTTCTTGGATGCAAAGGTTACTGACTTCGTAAGAGATAGCAGAGGGAACAAGAAACGCATGTTGTTGATTTCAAATTTCCCTGCAAAGGCTTCACCGTTGCTCATGGTATTCCACCCACCAGCAATGCGAACCCCATTTCTCCTGCCTGTCTGAGCCCCCCAGCTCCGCCTTTCGGTCACACCTGACCTTGCTAAGGCTTTCCCAGCTTCCCTCAGTCTGAAGTGTGTTCTCCATCCTCTGCCTCCCCCTAGTAGATAAACTGTCACTACCACTTATTTGGTGATTAATTACAGAGCCTTTGTTGTCTTGAGGCTTTAATCCTCCATTGAATTTACTTTCCAGACCATAGTTTTAGAAATACAAATCGTTTCTCCAGTTAAATAGTGAATCTCTTGCGTAACCCAGCCCCCGAGTAGACTGTTAATTTCAGAGTGAGCAGGGATTGAGTCTGTTTCAGTTAAGTGGTATCCAAGGCACTTAGCGAAGGACCTTTACGCTCAATTTTTTTTTTTTGAGTGAATAAATTACTATCTCGCATGTAAAAAGGCTAGGGAACTAGTTACTCTTCTGATTCATTTGAGGACTGCATTGTTTTCACCCTAGGCTGAGAGCGACTGGCCGGAGCCATGTGGACGGCGGCTGTTTCGTTGGCCCTGCTGCTGCTCTGCCCTAGTGGCAGTGGGCTGTTTCACTTCAAATTTGGACGTGCCGAGGTTTCTACACCTGATGAGAAAGACACAGGGCAGCCACTATTTCTTACTCCCTACATTGAAGCTGGGAAGGTAACAGAAGGTAAGTCCAATCAGAAAACCCCTGGTATACTTTCAGTAGTTGTTTTTCTAAGCAATTATCCTCCAGGATTCAAAATCTATTCTGGTATTTTTTACTCACTCCTTTTATCACATACTAGTGATTGCATGTCATATATTACCCAAGTTAGGAGCTAAGATGAAAGTTCGATGGGGCCTGTTTATCTGGTGGGTGGGTCCCTGAACTTCTGTTTACAAAACTAGGACAGTGCCTGTCTACCACTGGACACTTAATAAGGGTATCACCAACCTTGGAACTGACTGTATGTCAGGTACAGGTTCCAAGTATTCCATTGATATTTAAACCTCTGGACAACCCAAGGAACTAAGGAACATACAAGAAACTAAGCAGAAATAGATGAAGCTCCTTTTCGGAGTCCCACAGACACCAGCTGGCAGAGTCAGGGCCCCGACCCACAAAGTCTCAGTGCAGACTCTATGTTCACAGCCACTGTGCTGGGCCCCGTTGCCTGGCAGGTTGCCACCCAAACAGCCTAGGCCCCAGTTTCCTCATTAATAAGAGGGAGATATAACAGCTTACCCAAATTGCAGGGGTATTATAAGAATCAGATGAGAAAATGCGTATGGAAATGCTTAATATCCCATAAATTGCTCTCTAAATATTATTTGCAAATGCGGTTTTCTGTTGTTATTATTAACGGAAAAAGAGTTGTCATTTGGTGTCATCAGAGATTAAATTTTATGCCCAGATTCTGCTCTTAATGCTTAGGTAAATCACTGTGTAGATAAATTAATCTTTCTGGACCTCAGGAGACTCCCGGACTGTAAGAGTATATAGGCAGCTGTTTGAGGAGCTGATATGGAAAGGAAGCAGAGAAATAGGGCGGTGGCTGGAGGAAGCTGTGGGGTCAGAAGAGCCTTTGAGAAATGGTCTAGCAGAAGGGGGAGGGTGGTTGGGGTGGGGGCAGCTCTCGTTGGAGCCCTTCCTTTAAGGAGCTGAGAGGCACGGCATCCAGCGCATAGATGCCATCATAGGCTTTGGTGTTTGCTCTGGAGGACCGAAGTTCATCCCTTGTCACAGGAGGGTGGGCGGAGTTAATGCCTCTGAGGCCGGTGGGTTGGTGGATGCCACGGGAGTGTGGAAGTGACACTGAAAATTGTAGGGAAGTGATCTGTTTAAAGATTAAAAATAAATCCATGTGGAAAGTTCAAATAAAGCAACTTCCCGTCATTTGAAACGTTCTCCTAGCCAATAGGATGTCATTGTTGTTTGGTTTAAAACCAAACTATTATTGTATCTTAAGGGTGCATCTGAGTCCTGTTCGTAGGTCTTTTCTGAAATACCCATAGGTGCCATGTGTCACCATCTCTTTTCTCAGAAAAGGTAGAAAACTTTGATGGTGTAGTCAGTGTACATTAGTGTACATTTGATAATATAGTTAGATAATGCAGTCAGTCTGTTTTTTAAAAGACTTATTTTTACTTGTTGTAGAAAAATCCTGACTAGATGGTAGTCTACCAGTAAAGGCTTATATCACTAGACATATATGAAGAGGCAAAAAATATCATCAATTCAAATTTTCCAAGTTGGAACCCATGTGTTTATTTTGGCATCTGTAGTAAGAGCATACTGATGACTTGGATTATGTTCACTAACAAGAAATCAAAGCAAATCATTTAGGTTAGAATTGAGAAGGAATTCAATACCCATAACTAGCTCTACCAATCTACGGATGAGACTCCCATGCCTTCCATTCTTTGTCCAAGGGGCTGCAGGTAGTGTGAGCAGCGATGTGTTCAGAGCCCACCTTTTTTCAACATCTGCTCTGTGATATGCCTGATCGAATTGCTTTTTCTTTAAGAAGCTTGTGCTCTCTCAGAGTGGGGCCAGATACTATCACAC